>JAECUM010022077.1:0-33733 GCA_016617855.1 Megalonaias nervosa | reverse complement strand
ATAAATGTAAAAATATATTTCTGAGTTAATATAAAGATATATTTCTGATATATTTCTGAATATATATTTATAAATATAAAATATATTTCTGAATAAATATAATATAATATAAATATTAATATAAAAATATGTTTCTGAATTAATATATTTCTGAATGAATATTTATAAATATAAAAGTATATTTTTGAATTAATATATTTCTGAATAAATATAATATAATATAAATATTAATATAAAATATATTTATGAATAAATATAAAAATACATTTCTGAATTAATATAAATATAAATTTCTGAATTAATATATTTCTGAATTAATATAAATATATTTCTGAAGATATATTTCTGAAAATATATTTCTGATATATTTCTGATATATTTCTGAATTAATATAAATAAATAAATAAATAAAAATATATTTCTGAATAAATATAAAAATATATTTCTGAATAAATATAAAGATATATTTCTGATATATTTCTGAATTAATATAAATAAATAAATAAAAATATATTTCTGAATAAATATAAAGATATATTTCTGATATATTTCTGAATTAATATAAATAAATAAAAATATATTTCTGAATTAATATATTGCTGAATTAATATATTTCTGAAGATATATTTCTAAATTAATATAAATATAAATAAATAAGAATATATTTCTGAATAAATATAAAGATATATTTCTGATATATTTCTGAATTAATGTAAAAATAAATAAATAAAAATATATTTCTGAATTAATATATTTCTGAAGATATATTTCTGAATTAATATAAATAAATAAGTAAATAAATAAATAAAAATTTATAAATAAATAAAAATATATTTCTGAATAAATATAAAGATATATTTCTGATATATTTCTGAATTAATATAAATTAATAAATAAATAAATAAAAATATACTTCTGAATAAATATAAAGATATTTGTGAAGATATATTTCTGAAGATATATTTTTATTTATTTCTGAATTAATGTAAATGAATAAATAAATAAAAATATATTTCTGAATTAATATAAATATATTTCTGAAGATATATTTCTGAATTAATATAAATATAAATAAATAAAAACATATTTCTGAAGATATATTTCTGAATTAATATATTTCTGATATATTTCTGAATTAATATAAATAAAATAAAATAAATAAAAATATATTTCTGAATTAATATATTTCTGAAGATATATTTCTGAAGATATATTTCTGAATTAATATAAATATAAATAAATAAAATATATTTCTGAATTAATATATTTCTAAAGAAATATTTCTGAATTAATATAAATATAAATAAATAAATAAATAAAATAAATAAATAAAAATATATTTATGAATTAATATAAAGATATAAATAAATAAAAATATATTTCTGAATTAATATAAATATATTTCTGAAGATATATTTCTTATATATTTCTGAATTAATATATTTCTGAATAAATATAAAAATATATTTCTGATATATTTCTGAATTAATATAAATATATATTTTTGAATAAATATAAAAATATATTTCTGAATTAATATATTTCTGAATTAATATAAATATATATTTCTGAATAAATACAAAAATAAACAACAGCTATGATGAGCGGTCTACCATTCCACGGGGTCCCTTCATTGCCAGTAAAGCCTTTATCATAAGGTCCTAAGAGTCCTTTTATTGGTGCCTTCGTTATGGCACTTTTCATTTGGAATGCCTTTTCTTATGGCCCACAGGCACTCTTCATGGTTAAGGTCTCTCTTATGACCCACAGGCACCTTTTATGAGGCTTTTTCGTCCGGCGACATTCTTTTTGAATGTCCTTGTGTGGGTACCCTTTAGTGAGGTCACAAGGTCACGACCTCACATCATCCCGTTGTTTATTTTAGGGGCACCAGCGCATAGACACACACCCCTTGACAGAGTGAAGGCGAATTCCTAATGTGCGAAACGAAATATTAGAAATTCAGAGGGCTGTCTAGGCATATCGATTTCATGTAACCCCCCCAAATTAAACCCCGGGGTAAGTGCAAAACGGCACTCACCACGTGTTCGACATGGTGAGGGGTACATGAAATCTCCTGGGGCTCTGTGCTGGCGCCCCCAATTATAATAGCATCTGTCGCCGAATGCAAGATAATATATCTTTAGCATTTTTGGAGACTCGAACACGCAGAGAGTTTACACGGTGGATCCGCACGCAAACGCCTTAACCTCACGGCTATCGGAGCTCTTACAAATATACGGTTAAATTTAAGTATATAACTATTTGCACTGTAGCACACGTGATAACTCTCGACTCGTATTTACTAGCATCCGTGACAATGTCACGGACGGGAAATTCCTACAAGCGATTAGTATATACTACCAGATTTCTGAGTAAAATATAAAATAAATCGCGAAAAATCTGCAGTTTTACACATTTTAGCCATTTCTGACTTGGTTGAAAATACTGTATTCTCACGCTAGCAAGAACTATCTAGCAATGGTGTACGGATCGATATATTCCAGTTCTTTCCGCGTGCTACAGTCTAAAAAAAAAATCGATAATGACTACATCGCACACACGGCTTATGTGAAATATCTATAGCACGGTTCGTTGTGATTTTATCACCGTGACACTATCAAGCTGATTCAGATTTTTGTGTTTGATCATATAAAATAAGTAGACTGGCAGCACCTAGAGAATTTTTAAAATATGTCAGCAGAATCGCTAGCAGAGTGCAAAGCACACTAATCTGGTATTCAACATTACCAACACATTAACGAATCCACCAATATATGGTCCAGAAGTACTTGCTGTACTTAACGCCGTGTCAAGATCATCAGCGCCGCCACATGAAGTCGTGCACGAATATACCGCCAGTGGTATGGTAGATATTTAAGGAAGATCTGCAAAAAGCAACGCCCAGGGTGACATTGATTTGTCAGCGTATGCAATACGAGATGAACTTGCTGATCTTTTGTGTCTCGCCGGGGTTGATCCGGATGAGGTTGTTGTTTTTCAGGATCAACATGGGCCGCTAAAGACGAGCAATATCAAGTGGGTCGATATCATCCTGCGAGTCTCAGGCGCCACCAACGATAGCACCATGGTATTTACTGATGGCCGAAAAATCAAAGACTCAAGCGTATCAGTCGGAGAGATCTTTAAACGTGTTGCTAAAGCCGGTGATACAATGACTGGTGAACTCAACATGAGCGAAAATAGAATCGCTAACTTGAGAGAACCATAACTGGACAATGATACTGCAACGAAGAAATTCGTGGACAACAACAACGTCGCGATAAGGACCTCGTTAATAACAATGAGTGATGGATTGACCTTATTTGGAGCTGAATATAATAATCACATGACCGCGTTTGCAAATTCTCGCAGAAACATAAATAAAGTCGCCTTTAATTTCTTTAGAGATTCATTGGTCGCCAACGTTAAGCTGGCTGACATCGCCGAGAAAATCATAAGATTACCGCTAGTGCTGTTCATACGATTCCGCCATTCAACACGGTGTACACAGTAGCGCCTGGGTCAGCAACATGGTCATAATAAAACAGCTCAATCAAACATACCGCTAAGGTCACCAGGGTGTACAATCCGTGTTTAGCACAGCTAAAATTAGGATATTTAATACATATCTATGGCGTCATTCCACCGATAGATTTTCTGGAACCGTCTCAGTCGTGTTAAATCAAAATAACGGAGAAACATTAAACGACTGTGCAATATCAGAAAATGAATTTGCTGCAATTAGGGATATTCATTATCGGTATCACAAGAACCTAAATATACCAGCGCATGCATCATTGATGCCAACGTTGCCAACACCACATTTAGAATCCACAGTATAGACAAGAATGACCGCAGAAATAAGCACACGACTGGAACAGAACATCGCTAACACAACACCGCCAACTACCACAATGATATCAGCAACGTCAACGCAGTCGGAATTCGATATCGGTTTTCCAACTCTAATAAAAGCACCTAATGGTAGGTCACTAGCACAATTGCGACTTTATTATAGTTGGCTAAATATCCGAGAAAAATCATTTAGTAGATTAGATGCCAACAGTACTCTGGTATTTTCACATAAAACCAAGTTGGAAGGGGCCGCCAGTCCCAGTCTGGGAAGTTGTTTGTTTTTCAGCAGGATCATATCAAACAGATGAACTTCAGCGCAGAATCAAATCTATAACAGGAACAGAATCAACGATCGCTATCAAAGTAAATATCAGCGGTGGATTCTACGGAATCCAATTACGCCGTTGACATAAATAAGTCGTCGATCAGAGCTGTGCTGGTATGGCCCCTGATAGCTCCTATTTATACTGGACCACCAGAACCAGCATTAACTGATTATTTAAGTGGAGATCCATATTACCGGACCTCCCCTAATAGTTATATCTTCCTAGTGAAACATCATTTACTTGAACAGCAGAAATCGCCAGCGCGATTGTGAAAGAACATGAAAATAAATTGAGCAATCTTTGAGTATCCAAATGATGATCTTTTTAAAAAAAAAAACGGCTAACACAGTAGGACAACTGAAACATATTAGATATGGAGCTTGATCTTTTCTGGATGATTTTATCAGAATAGTTCTTCATAAACCAAATTATAGAAAGGAGTTTCTTGATCATTTTAAGATCACCGAGGATCAACTGCCTACGTTAAAAATACCGGGGTTGGATTTTAATAAAATCAGTAAAGATGTCAATTACATGGTTAGAGGATATTTTCCAAAGATCTAAGCCGCATGGGAGGAGGCCCTCCAGATATTCTCCGACATAACAACGATTCAACAGGTGGTGGTTGTCGGGTATCACTAGGCATTGTCACTATCACAACGACAATTTCTGTAAATCTAGTCTGTTACGCAGTCTATAGCTATACCGTGTCTGGGCAAGCATCCCAAGGGCAGGCCCAACAGGGATATGTTCTTTACAGCTTTTCTCCAGATATCCCCCTGGGTCACATGATTGTGTCAGTGCCGTTAATCGTGTTTATCTCCGATGCTATAACCTGTCGCTGTCACGAATACTTTTTCATGGTAATTTATTGGACACAAGCGGTGAAGAATTGGCTGTTAGTTCGTATGTGCGTGACAGACCGTGACATGGCCCACCACGAATACCTCGAACATGAAAAAGAAAAACGAACAAAATAGCGCATATCGATAACCCCCGAAAAATATCATTATTTTTGTCGTTAATTTTTGGGGGTACCGGTGACGTTGCTATTCCACCTTGGCGGATTCAGGGATCATTGCGGATTCCAACACAAGTTTTTTTTTAGCTGTCTCGCACGCACACGTACAGCTGCTTGAGTTTCATATTGTCGAGACAACTCTAATCGTTTTTCCTCAATGGCGCTTGAAAGTGGAACAAATTTAGCTATTTCATGTTGTTCGTGTAAATCAGCCAATGACAATTTCATTTCTCAATGGAGTACTTTAATAAATCTGTACTCTGCCTCTAGTTTATATCTACCCTCTTCCCGTCGTTGCTGTATCATCTCAAAATCATCGTTGATTTTTTCAACATCAAGTTGAACCGCGAGACCATCTTGTTGTAAACGTTCAATCCCATAGATAATCTCGTTATTATCTTCCTGGTTTATCATATAACAAATGCATTTCTTTAATAATAGATTATATCGAGACCAATTCGATAACATGTTGCTGAATCGTGTAGACTTATCGTGATGAATCCACGAGCATGTGAGCATGTGCAAAGAAGTTTTTGAACTTATTTATGACCATGTCGCCGGGACACCAAGTCTGATGAATATTTATCAGCGTATGTGTGTCAACACCGTTAAAAATAAAGAAACATTACAGTTATTTCTGATCACTTTAGGAATCTGAGTGTACCTCTGTGTGACATAAATGATATCTGTGTTTTTATGTCTGCTCCGTGAAAATATTCTGGCCGGATTTGCTTGTTTCTCAAGCATGACATCATCATAAACCACTGGATTGTTGATATCCCCGTTAAAATCCTCGACGGACGGTACATCATCAATGTCCGTGATAAATTCAATAACATCACCTTCAGCCGCTGCCGCTTCATTGAATTTCTTAAGAACATTATAGCATCGTTGGCCATCTACGGATGGCACTTCTAAATAAAGTTTGTTCCATTTGAGCCACCTCATTATCAGGTTGAGCAACAACTGAGTTTTACCAGTCCCAGACGGACCAATTACAAGAGCTCGAATAGAATTTGGTAACACTGGATGATGCTTAATCGGCCCTTGCTCGCGTGTCGCTGAAAAGTCAGTCATGTTCATATTGTACAAATAGAGTATTATCTATAATCATGAGCTTATATTGTGTTAGATGCAATACCGTCACGGATATAACCGCGTTAAACACAGTCACATTGAAAAATAACATGCGGGCACTCACAGGTAAGTGTGTGAGATGCGAAATAAAAAATATAAGTTTGTGGCGTCTTATCGCTCTGTGAGCAGTAATGTAAGCATTGCCGGCGGTGATGTTGCTGAGACACTCGGAAAATTACCAGGAACGCCATGGCGAAGTAATCACTCGAAAAGCATCTTCCGGGACACAATTATTGTTGTCCTGTATCCAGACTTGACAAAAAAAAAAAAATCAACCAAAACCAGGTGAATTTCCGGTAAATGCAATTGATCAAGCGTGCCATACTCATGATGTTGCGTACAAAAACAAAGATCTGCAATAACGACATATAGAGGATGTCAAGTTGATTCACACGTTGATGTCGATAAAAAATAAAAACATACGAGAATCACTCGCGAAATGGTTGATAAGTTCAGCGATGAGTGGTAAGTTGCCGTGGGAGTGGGCAATTAATTGTCCGATAAGTACATAATGGAGTGGATTTTTTATAGTCCAAGAGGGTATTGGAGAGGTACAGCAGCGATTAGCGAACTCGTCGATGCAACAGGTGTCACACGTGATGTTGCCGTAGATTGGATGTCACGACAGGCCATACGGCAAATTTATCTACCACGTCCTAAAACAATTTAGCATGGACGGTTTGATGTCAGCACGCCCAACGAAGTTCATCAAGCAGACTTTTTTTGTTTTTACCACATGACATCATTGGCAGATCAGGCAAACGGCGCACATACAAATACGTGTTGACTGTCATAGATGTAGCAAGTAGATACAAAGAAAGCTGAACCGCTATCGATTTAAGCAGCAACTGAAGTCTCAGCAGCATTTAAACAAATTTATCAACTTGGTGGTCTACGATGGCCACAATTGCTACAAGCTGATCCTGGCAAACAATTTCTCGGCACAGTAACTGATGCAACAACATAACGATACAATCAGACATGGACACACAGCGTGACATCGAGATCAAGTACTCGTTGAATGATTAAATCAAACACTTGCACAGCGATTGTTTGTACATCAATACGCGCAGGAATTACTGAGCGAGGAGAGATCTCGTGAATGGGATGCGAGACTACCTCACAAGGTGGCCGCGTTAAACAACGAAGTCAGTCGTGAAATTAACATGAAACCCATCGAGGCAATTACGAAAAACACTTACCACGATGAAAATCAGAAGAAACCAATTACAACAACCAGTGCTGAGCAGTAACGTAACAATCAGGTATTTATATGAACCTGGTGAACTTGAGGGTGGTGCAGCAAGAGCAAAAGATCCCGTCTGGAGTGTAACCACACATAAAATTTCTAGCGCGGTAAGATCTACTGGCCAGCCTGCAATCTACAGACTAGATTCAACTGCTCCTCAAAGTGGATTTGCCCGTGAACAATTACAGGTAACTCCTGAAGATACCCAATTACCACCAAGTTGGATACAGCGTCGCAGAGTCTAGAGGGGGAGGAGCGGAGCTCCCCGACGTCTGTTACATTCAAGACATGTCTAAGCGACATTTTCGCGTGTTTGACCGAGACTACTATCGATTCTGTCCACGGTAAATTGTCGCACATCGTTGGGAAATGCCACAACATTATTGTGTTGCAGCCGGCGCAGTGATTATTTTGTTGTTTTCAACATCAAGATCAAACCGGCGTTATTTTATTTTGTCTTCTCGCGCATAACCAGCTAATTGTTTCTTCACCGCGTTGGTTGTTAGTGTAGTTGATACAACGGGTGTCGCCACCGCCGTCGTAACGTAGACGATTCTTCACAGCTGATATATTTTTGTAACTCGGGATACAGCCACATAAAATAAATTTGACCATTCGATGAGATGGTCTACAATTCAGATATTGGTATCTGAGATTGGTAGCCCCTGCGCCGAATGAATTGTTATAGCGTAACTTAGAGTCCATGTTGATTTTCAATCACTCGATGGGTTTAGTGACAGCGCCTGCTGTACAGCATCTACTGGAACCTCGACGATATCATTTAGAACCAGTCGCTGTTTTGTATCAGTTCCAGGAATGTCAAACGAGTATATTTTGTCGACGAGTATCTGCAGGGCGATAACATAGTGGAACTGGCAACTTTCGAGATCTTTCTTTGTGAATTCCAAATAATTTACGTTGAAGTGAATCACGGACGTTTTTTCGTGATACAACTATCAGATTATTAGGTCGCAATGAGTTCCAGAAATCAGAGATTGGTGTCTCTGGAATCACGGTAAGCATTATTTCACACTGAAAATTGTCTGGCTGTAATCTGATTAGCAATTTCAACCGTCGTAATGTTTCATCGCACAATCGATGGTCATACAATTTTTCTTCGTAGTGGCTAACGAAATTTTTTAACCATTCATGTGGATTTTTTCCTGTAAACTGTCCCTGATCACTGCAGTGTTTTTCGTCGACAGCCAGTCGATAAGCATTTTAAAAATATCTTTGGACACAGTTCATATTTCGTCCCAGATGATAATATTAGGAATATATTTTTGTCCCATCCGCTTGCGGGTCAAAGCATCACCACGCGATCGATAGAAACTGTGATACGTTCATAACTTAACTACCCGCTGTTTCATCCCTCTGGCAAGCCGGTGAGTTGGCGTTAACACAATCATCTCTGAGTTTTTAAATAATTTTATCGCACGTGTTGTTTTACCAGAACCACCCGGACCATTAAGATAGACCGTGCTATGTCTCGCGATTGGATCATTCAATGACGGAGAAGATGATGGTTCTGATAATTTGTCGTTTCGGTAATAAGCACCGACTGGATTAACATCAGCTGATTCAGAATAATCACGTATTTGTTCACGCTTTATTCTCCAATGGCCCCAACCAGCATCCTCTGCGATAAATGGTTCACAAGATCCATTTTCGATTGAGTTATATACAATGAATCCGTGGCGACTCTAACATCATTCCATGGAAACCGGTTAATCATCGATAACATGTTTATTGACGAATATGCGAGCATCGAAGATCTCAATGAGTAACTACGACGAGTCGCCGTCGTAGTAGCTGACTATCGTCCCAATATGTGTCCCGTTTTTTGTTATTGCACTTTGCCGCGACATCAATACTCCTCCCGACGTTGTATCTGCGATCACAAGTCAAGTTCTGCTGGGTTCATGATTAATCTTGTGCAGCGGTGTTTATTTTCAGATGACGACACCTGCGTAAATTTACCGATACTTTTTCTGCAAATATCTTTATCATCGCGTGCTAAGAAGACATATTTGTGTGGTTTGTATGAAATCGCTGATGTTACTGTCAGCGACGTTAAAATACCACTATCTAACAAATATCTTATTAGCACTATTGGAGCCCAACCATGTTGATTTTTTGCGCAGCAGTCATTGAGATTAATTTTTGTGTTCGGTTATTAAAATGACGATCAAACCAGACGGGTATCACAGGATGAACATTTGACGCATGAATTCGAATGATTCAATCTCGATCGATCCGGTAAGATAGTAGTCGAGAGGTAGTGGGCCGTTTATTGCTACTCTGGTCATTTCGTTTGTTGGATGACCGAATCGTTCAAAATACGGTTGTTATTCATCGTATCCAAGAAAAGCCTCAGAGTTGCAAGCAATGTTTTCAACCGAGATCATGTTGGTGGAATTATATTTTGTGTTCCAGAGACCTCCATGTCCAAACTCGATACAAGATCGTGATATATCGTCGAGAAATTCTTTTGGTGTTGGACGCCATGAATTTATATTTTGTTGTGCTATATGAGCCACAAAAGATGACATAGTAAAATAGTTATTGAGTAATTCATCACTGTCACCATCGTATTTTACCGCAATCTGTTTCATCGCATGTTGGAGAGATTCCTTCCTATAAAGTATACCAGATGGCAGCACAAATTGAACAATTGTTGATTCATCTGCAGCAGATGTATCTGTGGCAAATAAATGTGTAGCAACAAATCTGTGTCGTCACCGTGAAATAACCAGACCGATACAGGGTCACTCTCACTAATATTATAAATCTCATCAAAAATATGGCCGTCATAAAATCGTATTATTCTTTGCTACTGGTTCAGTCCAGGCGTGTCAGTTATGGTATATAATCGCTATTTATCGCAATTACTACAGTATTTGCGCGAATGATAGAAAATATCATTTGTTATTGTTTTTTACTACGATCGGAAACTTCAATATTTTTCCAACACTGCTACGTCATTTATTTTAGCTCCGTTGATAGAAGAGTTTTCCCATTTGTCTGTTTTTTTATTCTCGATTCTGTAAGTCCATTTCCACGTCTCGAGTCAATTAAATGTTCTCGGACACGTTGGGCAACGCAATTTAATGTGCCAGTTCTCATTGGGGCAATTAATATCAAGATCGTTTAAACGGTACAGTGCTGACAGTGGATAAACGTTATTTTAATATGGTTTGCCTATTCCGGTAAACATGCCTGGTTTGGAGTTTTTGTCCACGCTGACGACATTATGTCGCCGTGATTCCTGAAGAGGGTTGAGTTTATCACAAATAATCCAGGTTTGACCATCTTGGCTAACATGTTTGACAATAAATTTTATTCTGAACAGATATCGTTTGTCATCCACAAGACTATTAATGCTAGTGGCTGCTAGTTTGCCGTTCATGGTGGAATCAACGAAAATACCATTGCCGTCTATTCTAATTGCTGACCAGACATGAACAGCATCATCTTGTGCAAACCCATTTTTGGCCATTCTGATAAATTCGTTTAACTGCAACTCAGATGGTGGACGTTTTCTTATCTTTGGTTAATCTGTCAAAGTCAAATCTAATGGTGTGTTTTGGTTCAAACTCCGATAATCTTTTTCGTTCTCGCTCAAAACACTTGTCTCTGCCCTTCTTTGTTTCAATCCCCGATAATCTCTCAATTTCACGCGCTGTTATTATTTCGTTAATCTGATTTGGCAAATTTGTCTGTGCAATTTTCGAGCTTGGGAAAGCTGGTTTTATCCCGTTTAGACTAAAATACTGTTCTCGCAGCTGCTTTGCAACAGTAGTCCTTGCTGTGGTATATGATATACTTTCTTAATATAACATAACTTTCCTCTAATTAGAAAAAAAATAATATACTATATTTATGTCATCGGCAAAAATACGTGCAGGTGGCTAAAGATCGGACCAGAAATTCCTTGTGGAAAAAACTGTCGTCGAGATTATTGTAGTGTTCATATGATAAATATCAGATTTGGCAGTACCGGCCCAAAACCGTGTATAATATGTAAGGTGGGGTTGAAAGTGAAACCACAATTATGTGTCGCTTGAAAGATATTTTGAGATAATAAATGCTGATGATAAAGTTAAACTAAAGGACACACGAGGCTACACAGAGAGATACATCAAACATGATAATGTCGTATTAGAGAAAGTGAGATAATATAATGGAGCAAGTTGAAAAAGATATTAACCTTGATGAGTTTAATACTCATCCGATATTCATTAATTACGAAGCGAACAAAGCCGCTGTCATCAAAAACTGTCGTCTTAAAAATCCAGTTGGATTTGTCAGCTACATGGGTCACATAATGATCACTATTGGAATTCCTGGCGGTAAAAAATGAAAATATATCTTTTTCAAAGATTTATTTATGAGTGTTTTTATGACATAATCAATGATGGGCTAGTTATTGATCACATTGATTCTGATAAACAAAATAATAATCTGAAAATTCTTCAAGCAGTCACACAGAGAGAAAACACAATACGTGGAAAGACAGGCAAATACAAAAAAACCCCAACACGACCAATTAGATCAACTAATCTTGAAAAAGAGAAATAAAGGATTTTATTTCAACGTCAGCTGCTAAAAACATTTTCATACTAATCCAATTCAATGCAGTTTTTCGCAAATGGTATTACTAAATCAGCTCATTCAAAGTTGTTAAATCGGAAATTAAAATTTCAGTATATCATATAAAGTAACGTCATTTTTTTCAGCTACATTGAATTGCCGGAATTCCAATTCGGCTCACAATTTAGACATCCCATGTCACGTGTCTGGCTGTGTATTTTTTGTTTTGTCTCATCAAGATCAACGCCGCTTGTTTTTGGGTAGGCCCCCGCCGAATCACTCATTATTATTATTATTACAACAACGATTTAATTACAGATCACTATGTCAGTTGACACATGAAATTTCAGTATGCACAGTAACGTATTTTTTCAGCTACCGAAAATTGCCGGAATTTCAATTCAACACACAATTTAGACATTGTCCAGGTCACGTGTGACGAATTTAATCGCTAATAATAACACACGGGGTTCTCCACGCTCGGCAAAACTTAATACCTGTGATGATAATAAAAAATCAATGGTTTTAAAATGCTCAGATACTTAAATAAACTCTCTGTTAAATGCCTGTAAAATAATTTTTGATCTGTCTGTGCGAATGTATCAGTATTCTCTTCGATTACTGCTGGTATAAATAGCACAAAGGTAAATAACTTGTGCAGTACTTTATGCAAATATTACTGTACCACAGTATCATAAAATCAGAAGATAGCACCTTATACAGAGTTATGAAATAAGATAATCATATATTGTCGGATATTAAAAAAATTGTTTATAAGTGGGGGTTGGGATGGGGGGCCTGCGATGCATTGAAAAAAAGATGAAATATTGTTGAATGGGTAATTGTAAACTTTGAAAACTTAACCTAGGTGCACTTGCCTAGGCTTCTTTTGAACCCAAATAAGGGTGTTCATTTTATAGGACCTGGGGTTCACTTGGCGTGGTGTGTTCTTGATTACAAAATTAACGAATAAAATTTCAACTTAGACTGTTCTCTGAATCTCTAAGATTTCGTTCTAAAATTTCATTTCGCACCGAGCGATTCGTCGGGGGTGGGGGTGGGGTGGGGTGTTCACACATAATTGAAAAAACCCAATAACAATTACCCAAGAAAGTCGTTCAACAGATGTTCAACATCTATCAACCTGGTCGCAGTCATTTTCTTTTGCTATTTTTATACAAGCCCCGGATTGGCCTTTGGATAATTAATGAGTCAACATCACTTGGCTAAAAATAGCATTTCTTTTAAACCCCCGTTTTGCAAAATGGGGCCTTTGACGGTAAAAAGTTGTCGGCTGGAATTTTTGAGGCAGTCGACCCCTCCTGCTACTGCAAGAGATCGTCGGACAAGACACAAACATCCTGTTCACTCTCTACGTAAAATTTTCAAGCGACTCGTTATTCAGATCTGACGGTGGGTGGCTGGATTGAACAGACTCAACGTGGAGAAAGGTTACAATTTCCTAAATTGTTCAAAAGATTGATATCTATTTTTAAAAAATTCAAATTGTGCAATAACTGCCTTGTATTTTCTTAATCGTTAAGCTTATTTTGTCACTGCCCATCACAGTTTCTATATGTGTTGCCATCTACAGTGGTAGGTCGGTGACACCAGTTTTGTCAATCATGATAGTCCTAGTATCCTGAAAAGGTTTGATTGTTACAGGATACACACTAGACTTGCAAAATGGGTAATGGAAGGTAATCAAAATATGTGCAGACTCAGAGGGAACCTAGCCAAACGCCTTTGGTTTATGTTCCTTCCTAACAAGCAATGTTACTTCTCTGAATCAAACTTTTAAATAGACTTAAGCAGCAGGAGGGGGTGGGCCGATCCCCCAAAAAGTGTGGCGACGACCTGTGGGAGGGCGACATTAAGGCATCGATTTTGTAATCACCGGCCTAAAAAATAATCTCAAAAGTAACATGATTACTGCCTTAGAAAAGGCGTTTGCTCTGTAATCGGAGGCCAAAAAAATGTTAATTTATTTATTTGATTCAAAATGCCAGTCTAAGGCTTGTATGCAGGGCAGGTAGAGGATACGTTTTTTGGTCAATATACCGAAATTTTATTTTTTGGTTAAGGATCTTTGACGTAGCTGAGTTAGTCGTACCGTTTGCGACCTTTTGTATCGAATACGAATAAATATCGAAATAATTTCCGGCAGCATTTGTAGACTGAAATTCTTTAGTTCTCTTGTCTCTAAATTTATGGATTTAACAGGTCGATGTGTTTTTTATGTTTGCCGGTTTTTCCACGTTTAGCGTTTTCACGCTGTGTTATTGCTTGAATATTTTTTAAATGATTGTTTATCGGAGTTGATATGGTCGATAACAAGACAATCATCTATCACGCCACTGAAACATGAGAACGATATTTTTTAAATCATTTTACATCCAGGAATTTTTCTAACCGATAGTTAGGTAGCCCATTTTACTAATATATTCAAGAGGATTTTTCAATCTACTTTGTCGCATGAAACCAGCTCGATTCATAGTTTGTGAATATCGGATGCTTCCTAAATTCATCAAGATCAATATTTGCATCAACTTTATCCATTACATTATTTTACTTTCTCTAATACGACATTATCGTTTTTGATATACCTGTCGATGTAATCATGAGCGTCTTTTATTTTAACATCATCATCAGCATTAGTTATTTCAAAGTATCTTTTCAACGGGCGATAGTCTGGTCCACCACAAACGGCATATAGTTCAGTTTTCCCTTAAAATCCAACTCCACATATCAGACATGGTTTCGGGCCGGTACTGCCAAGTCTGATATTTATCGTATGGACATTACAATAATCTCCGCGACAGTTTTTTCCACAGGGAGATAATGATCCGATCTTTATCCACCTGTAGTTAGTTTTTGCTGCTGACATAATTTTAGTATATGATTTTTCTAATTAGAGAAAAGTTATACTACATTAAAAAAGTATATCGTATAACTATAGCAATGAGTAATTCGACAGTGGCTAAACAATTGCTTGCACAATATTGTACTCTAACTGGAAATACGCCAGAGTTTCCAAGGTCGAAACTTGCACAAGAAACTTTGAGAAAAGAAATGAATGAATTATTAACCGCAAGTGAATTTCAGAGATTAGCCAAGATTGAACAACACATCACCAGATTTGACCTCTATAGATTACCGGGTGACAAAATACGTCCACCGTTCGAATTACAGTTACATGATTATATCAGAATGGCCAAAATCGAGTGTAGCTACGATGGTTCGGCTCATGTCTGGTCAACAATTAGGATAGACGGCGATGGTATTTTTGTTGACTCCACAATGAATGACGAACGCGCAGCGATGATTGTTAATAATCTGGTAGATGATAAAAAGTATTTATTCAGAATAAAATTCATTGTTGAACTTGATGATAGCGGCTGGATTATCCGAGATAAACTCGAACCTGTTAAACAATCACCATGCCATAACAGCGTTGTCACAATAAATAAAAATTCTAAACCAGGTGTGCTGACCGGAATAGATAAACCATCTTACAATAACGCGTATCATGTATCCAAGGTGGTTTACGCGCTTTATCTTTTAAACGAGCCATATATTAATGCTCTTGCCCCAATGAAAGCAGGCACGTTAAATTATGTGCCTCAACGTATCAGATAATATTGTATTAACTCGAGACGAGTAAATGAACTTACAGAATCACGAATAAAAAAGGAGCGGTAAGATTGTCTTATTAAAGGAACTAAACTAAATGATTTTGCAGTGCTCAAAAAACGATTAAAATTTTCAATTGTGGTAAAAACAATAACAAATTAGATTTTGTACAATTCTGGCAAATAATGTAGTAAAGGTGTAACAGTAGCGATTATAGGTAGAATTAGTGGCAAAATTTCCAAGAGAAAGAACCACAAGATTTTATAACGGCGATATTCTCGACTAGATTTACAATATTAGCAAGCGCGTCCCTGCATCATTCTCGTTATTCACAGTGTGGGTTGTGGCGAACCCACCGACGATGAATCATTTGATCAAATTCTATGACCATCTGGTGTACTTTATAGGAAAGAATCACTCCAACGCGAGATGAAAGAAATTGCGGTAAAATACACCAGTAGTGACTTTGTCACTAAAATAGATGAGTTACTCAATAATTGTTTTACATTATCTACTGTTGTGACCCATATAACTCAACAAAATATTTTATGGCGTTCAACTCCAAAAGAATTTCTGGATGATATATCGCGATCTTGTGTCGCGTTTGGACATGGTGGTCTCTGGAACACAAAATATAATTCCGCCGACATATCTGTTGATAATGTCGCCGCTTATCCGGCTAGTTTTCTTGGATATGGGGAATGTCAGTCATATGTTCAACGATTCTGTAATCCAATACACAAAATAACCAAAGTAGCAACAAATGGTCCACTTCCGGCTGACTAAGATCTAACTGGATTTGCCGAGATTGAATCATCTGAGTTTCAACAAATGTTCATCCTGTTGCACCTGCTTGGTTTGGTAAGCATTTTAATGCGCCAAATACAAAAATTAATCTAAACGACTGTTGTGCAAAAATCAACGTGGCTGGGCTACAATAGTGCTGTTACGGTATATACTTGATGTTATTTTCTTACAACACTCGTAGTAACTTCTGCGATAATATCATACAGGCCACAAAAATCTGTCTGGCGACATCAAAATATAAAGATATATGCAGAAACATTATCGCTAAATTTACATCGGAGGGCATCATCTGATAATAAATGCCGTTGCACAAGATTAATTATGGATCCGGCAGAACTAGGTTTTGTAATCGCAGACACAGTGGCAAAGGGCGTATTAATGTCAAGACGAAGTGCAAATTTACACGAAGGAACAAATATTGGCATGATCGTTAGCTACTACGATGGTGATTCACAGTAATTTGTTCATTGAGATCTTCGATGCTTGCGTACTAGTCAATAAACCTGTTATCTACGATTAACCGATTTCCAAATAAAGCTGTTAGAGTGGCCACAGATTCCTTTTATATCAGTAAATCGCGAATGGACCTTGTGAAACCATTTATCGACGCGACCGTCCACGATGCTAGATGGGGTCACTGGAGGATAAAGCGTGAACAAATACGTAATTATTTTGAATCAGCTGATGTTAAACCAGATGCGATTTATTATCGCAACGATAATTTATCAGAACAGTCATCGTCTCCGTCAGTGACTGATCCAAATTATTTAGAAATTCAGACACGGTTGTGTTGAGGCCAACTCACCGGCTTGCCAGGGAGATGAAGCAACGTGGATTTAAGTCATGCACATATCAGTTTTTTGCTATGGCATATTGATGCGTGGACTCCCACGCGGATGGGTGAAAATATATTCCTAAAATCATCATTTGAGACGAAATATTCACGGTCTTAAAAGACACGTTAAAAATATTTCTCGTCTGGTTGTCGACGAAAAACACGGCAATTATCATGTGCGGTGATTGTGGACAACCTCCTCCGTTTACGGGGCAATTGCCACACACCTGGCTAATATATTACGTTGACTTTTACGAGGAAATGTTGTTCGACCACCGATCACGCCATGAATCATTACGTGAGCTGAAAACGTTAATTATACTTCAACCTGATAGAATTCAATGTGACATAATGCGTAGTGTAATTCCAGAAATGTCCATGACGGATTTCTGCAACTTATGGTTACCTTGCGATGTTGTAGTGAATCACGAAAAATTGTCCGTGATTCACTTGAACGTAGATTATTTGAGTTCCAACGAGAAAGATTTCCAACGCTGCCGGTTCCGCTGTTATCGTCCGGCGGATACCAGTCGACAATATATTCTAGTAAATATCCCAGGAACGGATACACAACAAAATCTCGTTCTTAATGATATCGTTGAAGTCCCTGCAGAGGTTGTACAGCATGCTCTGGGGCGACAACCATCGTGCTGGACTCTGGGTTTCTCAATAACAATTCATTCGTCGCAGGAGCTAACAATCAAAGATACCAATATCTTGATTGTCGATGATCGCATCGAATGGTCAAAGTTAGTATATTTGGCAGTATCGAGAGTTACAAATATATCTCAAATGCTGAGAATTGTCATAGACAATTTCAAGATTGTTTATGACAATGACACTCCAACGATTGGAGCATCCACCTCCGGCACCATACAAAAATTAGCTGTTTATGCGCGAGAAGACAAAAACAAAAAAAAAAAAACCCACCAACAAAAAACAACAACAAAAAACACAACGCCGGTTTGATCTTGATGGTGAATTTTCTATGATGGTGAAACAATGGCAAAATTCACACTGCGCCTGCTGTAGCACAATGATGTTGTGGCAATATTTTCCTAATGACTTACGACAATTTACCGTGGACATAATTGATAGTAGTCTCGGCCTCACACGCGAAAATGTCACTCTGATATGTCTTGAGTGTAAGAGTCGTAGGGGAGAGAGCTCCCTCTAGCAAGCTCCTCCGCGCTAGTGACCTTTGTTAGGGCGAATCCAACCTGGTGGTAATTGTGTATTTTCAGGAATTACTTGTAATTGTACACGAACAAATCCACGTTGAGGAGCTGTTTAATCTAGTCTCTAGATTGCGGGCTGGCCAGTAGATCTTACCACGTTGGAAATTTTATGTGGTTACACTCCAGTAGGAATCTGTTGCTCATTTTTACCACCCACAAGTTCACCAGGTTCATATAAATACTTCACTCTCATCTTGCTACCCAGCACTCTACTCTGTGAGTGACTTACCCGCTTAATCGGGATGTGTTTCCTTGCGATTGCCGAGATGGGTTTCATGGTAATTTCACGCGTGACTTCGTTGTTTAATGCGGGTATCACATGAGGTAGTCTCGCAACCTATTAACAAGATCTGTCCTTGCTCAGTAATTCTTGGACATTGATGTCCAAACAATCGCTCAGCAAGTGTTCGATTAAATGGTTCAACGATTGTCTGGTCACGATGTAAAGCGGTATGTCCGCGTCTGATTGTTCGTCATGTGGTAAAAACAAAATATCTGCATTATGAACTTCGTTGGGCGTTCTGACATCAAACCATCCATGCTGATTCGTTTAAGGACGCGGTAGACAAATTGGCCATATTGCTTATCGTGACAACCAATCTACGGCAACAGCGCGTGTGTGACAACAGCTGCATCAACGAGTTTTTAATCGCTGCTGTACCCTTCCGGTATCCTCTTGGACTATAATAAATCGACTCATTTATATAATTATCGGACAATTAATTGCCCGCGCTCACGACTAACTTACCACTCATCGCCGATCTTATCAACTAGTTCGCGAGTGATTCCCTCATGGTTTATTTTTTATAGACTTCATCGTGTGAATCAACTTGACGTCCGCGATGTGTCGCTGTTGCAGATCTTTATTTTTATACAGAATATCATGAGTATGGCATGCTTGATCAATCCCATTTACCGGAAATTCGCCTGGTTTTGGTTGATTTTTCGACACGTCTAATATCAAGTCGGGTTCCTGGACTACATTAATTATATACCGGAAGATGTGTTTCCCCTGGGTACCTAGGCCATGGTGTTCCTGGTAGTTGTCCAAGTGTCGCAGCAATATCATCGCCAGTCAACATGTCCCCACGTAAAAAATTATATTTTTGTATACCGCATTTGACACACTTACCAGTAAGTGCCCGCGCGTTAATTCTCAACGTGGTTGCTCTGAACCAAGTTGTATCGGTAACAGTCTTGCATCGAACACAATATAAACTGATGATTATAAAATATACTGTATTCGTACAATAGGAACTTGATTGAATTTTCAGCGACACCCGAGCAAGCACCGGGCAAGCATCATCTAGCGTTACCAAATTCTATTCGACAAACAGATGTCATTTACGTTACGCAACGGTATACTCAGATTTCCAATGTGATCAGAGATAATTGTAATTTTGAGTTATTTTTAACGGTGTTGACACACACACGCTGCGAAATACTTATCAAACTACGTGCCCCAGAGACATGGACTTAAATAAATTTAGGAATTCGTTTGCGCATGCTCAAATATCCCCACATGGATTTATTACAATAAATCTACATGATCAAGCATCACGATATCGAATTGGTGTAGATAAAATATTTGGTTGACCCCTACTACATATGAGAATTGCACATAGTACAATCACATGTAAATAATGTAACGTGATAGTTTTAGTAACATATGGCCAATACAGGCCTTAGTAATTGTTATTTGTAACTATTGGACCAAAATAACCTGTTTACATATATAACACACTAGCACGCTATTCAAAACAGACTGACTGTCCACGAGTAATTTTAAATCGATCAGTAACAAAATTATTTTCAGATCGTCTGCTTATATTAACATGGGTGCTTGAGTATAAATGCTCTCAGTGAGAAATTCGCTACATGTTAACAAATATAGCTTCTTCTGTGTGTGTGTGTGTGTGTGTGTGTGTGAGAGAGAGAGAGAGAGAGAGAGAGAGAGAGAGAGAGAGAGAGAGAGAGAAATAAATTGTATATGTGTGAGGAATTATAAATGTTATCCGTCTGTACATGAAAACGGCAGACTACCTGTCCACGCGTAGTTTTCAATCGATCAATAACAAAAATATGTTCAGGTCGTCTGCTTGCGCGAGTATATTTTTTTCTCTTCATGTGAACAATTATAACTTCTGTCTGTCTGTCTGTCTGTCCGTGTGTAAGAAATTATAAATTGTCTATATGTGAGGAATTATAAATATTGTCTGTCTGAATATGAAGTGGCTCGGTGTGCTTACAAATGTTGACATGACATCATAGGTGCACTTATTTATAACTGATCACAAGACTACATATGTGCACGTATACTGATACAATTAAAATTCTCTGTATGTTACAGTAACAGAATTATAATTATAACAGAGTCACAAATTTGGTTATATTACAGAATTATAACAGAATTATAAATATTTTGTCTGTTAACATTGCTGTATCTTAATATATATATATCTTCCAACAATGTGTAACATCAGTCGGTAGTAATACGGTTAGGGCGTCTGATTCGTATACTCCTTGGGAAAGTTCGCTCCAGTTCAAACCCACGTGACAGACATTATTTGTCGACGATTAAAGAAAGTTATTATAAGTGGGAGGGGGCAGCGCCTGACTCAAAAGTCAGCAGGATATGTACTGGTCATTGACAATTAGCTCCCCATCACCACTTCAACCCCGTAAGGGGTGCTGGTTTTTGCACCCTGGGGTTAGATTCGGTGGATATTATCAATGACCAGTACCTGTTGACTGTAGTGTAGAGTCCTCGGAATGTTTGCTACATTGTTAAAAATGCAATAAATGCTTTTAAGGCATTTAAACAACAAAAAAAAAAAAATGCGTTTTACTTTTAATGCTTTTAAGACAATTAAGGAATTTAACGAATTCAATTAATTTGTTGCATTTAATAAATGAAGACGACATTAAATAAAGAAAGACACTTAATTTATAATGAACCAAGAAAATATTAACAAGATTATTTCTGAAATTAAAAATTTGCAACAAGATGGTCTTGCGGTTGAACTTAATGTTGAAAAAATCAACGACGATTTTGAAATGATACAGCAGCGACGGGAGGAGGCAGATATAAACTAAATGCAGAATATCGCGCAATCAAATTATTCCAAAGAGAAATGGAAACTGTCATTGCCTATGTTGCCAGCTACCGAAGAACGCGAGATAGTTAAATTTGTTCCACTGGCAAGCGCCATTGAGAAAATACGACCGGAGCTGTTTCGGCAGTGTGAAACTAGTGCTGCTGTAAGTGCGTCTGCGAGACAACTAAAAAAAAACTTGTGCTGAAATCCATCAAGGAATCCGCTGAATAGCAACGTAACCAGTACCCAAAAAATAAAGAGTTAAACAAATTAACGACAGAAAATGTTGGGGTTTTTGGTTATGGATATGCGTTATTTTGTTTTTTCACGGTCTATCACGCACATACAAACTAACAATTAATTCTTCCCACGCGTGTCCAATAAATTACCGTCTTGGTCTAACGTATTCATGACAGCGACGGATCATGACATCGTATATAAACAGGATTATTGGGTACTGACACAATCAAATAACCTGGGCATGCCCCGTCTGTGATCCAGACGCGGTATAACTACCGTCGACTGTGTCACAGACTAGATTTACAGAAATCATCGATGTGATATTGACAATGCCAGGCGATACATGACGACCAAAACCCATTGGATCGTTGTTATGTGGTTAAACAACAGCTGGTGCTACCATCGGCCATCCCAACACAGTTCTGATTGACGACCTATATACGTCAACGGCGTAACTGGTGTTGATATTTTAATGGTGGCACTCAACTATGGCTCATGTACTTTGATAGCGAACTTGGATTCTTTTCCCGTTATTGATTTAATTCTGCCCTGAAATTCATCATTGCTTTGTTCGATTTGATATGATCCTGTTGGAATAGTAACAACTTCCCAGACTGGGATTTTTACACCAGATCCAGTAGTGATGGGGTTATGTTAGAATACCAGTGAATTATTAGCGGATAATTCACCAAATGATTTTTCTCTGATATTTGGCCAACTATAATAAAGTCGTAATTGTGCCAGTGAGATTTCAATCGTCGGAAAATTAGGCGCTATTATCGGTGTGGGAAAACTAATACCGAATTCTGGCTGCGTTGACATCGCTGATATCATTGTGGTCGTCGGCGGTATAGTGTTAGCAATAATCTGCTCTAGTCGTGTGGTTATTTCTGCGGTCATTATTATTTATACGGCAGATTCTAAATGTACCGTTGGCGAAGTTGTCGCTGGCGACTTTGTCGTTTGATACCGATAATAAATATCTCTAATTGTAGTAAATTCATTGTCTGATATTGCACCGTCTTTTATCCCCGTTGACAGTATCGATGATATATGCATACATGCATTCGTCGCCGCGAGTACGTTTTCTGTGTGTTCTTGTAATTTCTTTACAGCACATGTAGACGTTTCGTGATAATATTAAGGATACCGGCGACAGCAACGGCGACACCAATTCCAATCACGGGCGATATCACGTACGTCGCTGATAATGTGCCAATTAATGCCTTTGTTCCAGCGACCAGGGAGGAGACCGCATATACAATATTGTCGATGACGATGGTACATTTGCGGTATTTTTTTTTTGTTTTGCAATATGCTCGTCGATGATTTTTTCCAGCGATGCCTTCCACACACATGCCTGAATGTATCTGTAAGATTGTCTGGGATTCATTATGTGTGATACTAAGTAATCAATTGAGGCTTTAGCGCGACGAATTCCAGACACCACCAATACATCGCTGAGGTTAAGTCTTTATCTGCTGATTCCAGTAAGAATGTTTCCTCGGTATTCTGATTTAACACGACTGACACGGTTCCAGAAAATCTGTCGGTGGAATGTCTCCCAGAAAATGTGGTAAATATGCTAAATCGCGCATCGCTAAACACAGAGCTTGTTCACCCCTTTGACCTCAGCGGTATATTTAATAGAGTTATTTTGCGATGACCATGGTGCTGATCCAGACGCTACTGTGTATACCGCGTTGATGAACAGAGTCGTATGAATTACACCCGCACCAATCTTTTTGATTTCTTCTTCGATTTCTGAGTGCTAAACACCGGCGACCACTGGATTTCCAAAGAAATCAGCAGAGACTCTAGTTATACTTCTGCTAAAACTCCTATACAAGGCTAGATGAGCAGTATACTCTGATCTGAATTAACCAATCTATCACTGATTGTTATTAACAAAGTCCTTATCGAGTTGTCGTTGTTGTCCACGTATTTTTTTGTTGCAGAGTCATCGTCTGATTTTGGTACTTTTAGAACAACAATTTTATTTCCGCTCATGTTGAGTCTACGAGTCATTGTATCGCCAGTTTTAGCAACATGTTTAGAGATCTCTCATATGGCGACTCCTACTGATACGCTCGAGTCTTTGATTTTCCGTCATCAGTAAATCCCACGATGTTATCGGTGGTCGTACCTGAAACTCGCAGGATAATATCAACCCTTTTGATATTTCTCGTCTTTAACCGCCCATGTTGATCCTGAATAAAATAAAACTTCATCCTGGTCAAATCAATGTCTCTGGGACCCCTGCGCGTAGCAGATCTTCCGTAAAAATATCTACCATTATAAATTATCAACCTGTGTTCTCGTGCACGACTTTGTTCGGCAGTGCTGCTAACCTCCACACAGCGTTAAGTACAGCAAGTACTTCTGGACCGCATATTGGTGGATCCTTTAATGTCTGTGTTGGTAATGTTGATACCAGACTGGCAATCTACTAATATATTTTGAAAATTCTCTCGGTGGTGCCAATTCAAATGGATCAAAATAAACAACACCACGTAAATCAACCGTGTATGCAACCCAATGAGTACCTGGACCAGAACGGCCATCGAGGTTAATATTATCAGTTTCAACAAGGTAACTGTTCACGCATGAAAACAGCTCTGGAGTTTTTTATGTTTAATCGCCGAGCAGCATCAAGAAAATCAAAATTGGACATTTGGAGGTTTAGCGAAACGTTCCTGGTAGTCGCAGTCCCTGACCGTATCTCGTTCCCGGTAATCTTAGTCCCCGTCCCTTTCTTTTATGTTGACACTCTGTGTCGGGACACTCCCTATCCTGTTGCCTCTTTCAGTGCCATGCCGGCAGCTGTTCCAACAGCACCGACTGCGGATGCTCTTGCAACAGCTGGAGTTGCGGATGTAATCAGCGCTGGTATCGCCGCTAAAAGTGGAAATATACCACCAGTGTTTGTTTTATCGCTGATCGTATTCGCGGAAAGATCAAGTTGCACGCCAGTTCTTAGCGTCATTGTACTGTTTGAGCTGACCTTCTGTCAACGATAATGTATTTGGACCTTGCAACGCGTTGAATGCATATATATTTTTTCCCCAGAATTCTTCTTTGATGTAGATTGCAGCGTTTTAAGCTGACCGGGTGTCAGAGTAACATTGACGTGATAATATGGCATTATAACATCATGAATGATTTAATTAAATGTTTTCCACTGGGGAATTAATGACTCTCATTCGTCCACCAACACATTCGAGCAACATTGTTTTGTTTGACAGTATACAAGCGATTGCTCTGTAACCACCAAGACTAGCCGATATATCATTAACAGTCGCTCGCACGTGAATATCAAGGAGAGATTGTCTGAACAAATCCAGATGTTCCAGTGAGAAATAATAGATCGGATACAGCGTTGAGAAATCACGTTGAGAGATCTGCAAACCAGAAACAACATTCTGATCGAGCCCCATGAATGTCATCAAACTATAATACACCCGTGCTACGTTGTTTTGTTCGAAATTCGGTATCATGTCTTCGGGTGGTTTCTAATGTCCGTTTATTCTTAGCGAAATCGTAGACATTGCTAATCTATCAAACATCATTGGGTTTCTTTCTTGATTTTCCAATCTTGTGTTACTTTTAAACACAACGAATACGTGTCTTGGTGCTGAAATTCCCTGCTGAGATGCTATCACTTTCACGTATTTTTTTGCTTTTTCTTCTTTTGTTTCAGATCTAGTTTTTACACCCGATCGTCTCCTTTCTGTTTTCGCTTTTTCGAGTTGACGGTTGATTGTTTTCTTCCCTTCCTTTTCTACTTTTGCTGCATATTCCTCTACTGTTTGTTTAAAGATTTCAAAATCATTTCGTCCCTTCTGACTTGCTGAGTATCACTAGCAACGCGAAATACATTTCTGACCCAATCGGCGGATTTTATATTATAAATATATTCGGGTTTTACATATTGTTCTCTACGTCTATATCCATACGCGGCGATATCAAGTCTTTGGTCTGGATCCTTGATAGCGGCAATACCTCCCTCAGTAAATTTATCTATTATGTTAGTTCTACCGTTTGGTGCTGGTGGTTGTTGAACTTCTGGTTGTGGTTGTTGGGGGTGGTGGTGGGAGTTGAAGACGACCAGCAATATCAGCTAGTAATGTCTCAAGAGTTTTTTTTGTGTTGCCTCAGTTGCTGTAAAAATGTTTGATTGGTTCGACAATTGGTTTAAATAACTTTTAAGTGCCTTCTGTAAATTCCACATGAGCTTCCTGACGTTGTTGCAGCTGCTGTTTGACAGAATCACGGACTGGGACATATCTCTTAATTGCCTGTAGTCGTTCTCGAGTTAATTTAGCTGTAAACGCAGATTCACTCATTATTATTATTACAACAACGATTTAACTACACATCATTGGCTAGCGGATACATAAAAGTTCGGTATATTAAACAATAAACACTCTGCTACCAGGCCTGCATACATGCCTCGGATTTGCTTTTTGAATCAAATAAATAAATTAATATTTATTTCGGCCTCCAATTACAGAACTGATGCCTTTTATAAGGCAGTAATCATGTTACTTTTGAGACTAATTATTTTAGGCCGGGGATTGCAAAATCGGTGCCTTAATGTCGGGGGTCCCCCACCCCAAGGTAGTCGCCACATGCTTTTTTGGTCGGCCCACCCCCTCCTGCTACTAATTAAATATGTTTATCTGCACATGATCTAAGACCCAGATCATTCTTCGTTTTTAACGAGATTTATGAGCATGTCACAGCTCATGACCCCACTACTTTTTCTTCCTATAGGCGTGTTCCCTGTGAGAACCAATCTTATCCCTTCTCAAGATCAAACATTAACACAGACGAAACGGACTCTTCTTGCAAAATTACAATAGTGCTTTTGTTGAGGAACACATTTTTAATGAGACTTTATAGAGTGTACTCAAAACGAACCAATATATTGGCATGGCTTTCCTGATCATGACCAAAAATGCCCACGCTCAAGAGTAACTATTAAATGAGAAGTTACTCCTGTTTAGTAACAAGAGTACCGAAAGGGAATAATTCTGGTGGATATTTTTTTAATATAATTCCTTGTAAAAGTCAAAATGGCGTTCGGGCCATCATAGTGTCGTTCCGTCTGAGGTAACGAGATAGGTATATAGTCAAGAAAGAGTTATGCAAGTCGCAACGTAAAGAGACGAGAATGTTTCGATATGGAAACGTCAGTGCATCCGTTATGTTCTTTGTTTTTCATCATTGGGCTGGATGTATGGAAATAATATTTGGCTATTTCACAGTGATATTATATATATGTCATTAAATGAGTCATACATACATATAAGAAAGTCTGGCAACAGACTACGTCATAGCATCAGTAGTAGATATATAAATTTGTTAAGTTTCAAATTTAATTTCATAGCACTAAAACAAAGATATTAACAGTTAATTGTGTTTTTAAATGAGAACGCTGTCTCTCTTTAGCAAGAATAGTTTAATAAGGGAGGTAAGACTTGCCGGAACACAAAAATAAGGCAGCACTGAACAGTTTGGTTAAATTGGCTATGTGATAAAGGTTTTGAATTAAGAGATCGCAAACTTTATTTCTACGTTTCTTATTCCCGATTTACAGTGATCTAAAGAATGTATGATTTGATGTTGAATACTTAAGGGTAGGATTCTCGTTTAAAGTACAATATATAGTATGCACACACCAAGTTTGTATCCTAGCAATGTGCGTATTGGTAATATATAAGAATTTGCCATGATCACTATTTATTCCTCTTGTGTCTATGGTTCAAATGACTGTGTTGCCATTTGAAAGAATTTTATGGTCAACACGGTCAAAAGTAATGAAATAAAAAGAATGATATTTCTGTCAGGTCAAAATTTGATTTGTAGCAGCTTAAGAATCATTAGTCCTGTATCTATTTCGAACTAGTTTAAATATATTTCGATGCTAAAATATGAAACACTGCATTAAGTGGACTATTAATTGCATTTATTGTCGTGTTTCGCATTTTTGTGACACATTTTCGTGGGGACATACAGCGGAGATTTTCCAAACATGTTGTTGATACACAATGTTATGAACTGCAGTCCTACTGGGTACTTGTTATGCATATTTAACTGTGCCTTATTGTTTGTCCATAATTGTTGGAATGATTGAAAGTCAAGTGGAACAGTGCAGAAATATGGAATTGATTAATAAATAGATCATCTTGTTTCAGGCGAATCTTTGGGAATCCATTTTGGATCATAGTTTACAGTTGTATTCAGATATACTTCGAGAGGAATTATTTATTTAAAATATTCATTAGAATTACTAATGTGCTCATTCACTTTTGGATTTATACATTCTATTTTGGATCATTCTGAAATTATAATAGCATGATGTCAAAAAGTGTAAATAGTATCCATCGTTTATTATGAAGCGTTTACAAACCCACTTTAGTGCATCAGTCAACACACATGCAAGATTTATTTGACACTATATCATATTTACCGTGTGTGAGAATTCATGTCGATCTAGCAGATATTACATGTACATATCGTGTTTGAGGTCTTTCTGCATAATAACCCGTGAACACCATTGGCGTTTTTAATGTTCTTAAACCTTCCACAGATGGAACTGGTAGCTCCCACCACAATCAAGTACATTTTTGGTCGCGGTCCTTTATATACTTCGATTGGTTTACTCGAGCATTCAACTTTGAACTTACTAGCAACCATATTTTATTGATGTTACTAAACAACGAATGTTCTTTCAGATAATAGCTGGTATCAAATTCGTCTGCTAAATTGTGTTCAGCCATACCTGCGTACACATCATTGGTTGTGATATCCATGAGTAAACGAGGCAATGTCGGTGTACAGCATATTGATCCGATCCTGATAAAAGGGTTTAATTTTGTGATAGTAGAACCATTACATTAGCAGCTTCGACAATTGCAACAAAGACGATCCAAGATCGATAGGTGATGTCAGCTAAGTTTTGACTTTTTACTGTGAAAGGCAACAAGTCTACCATCAAAGAGCTTTATAGCATCAACGACGAGCTTCTCGAAGCTTTTCGTTTTCACTATCCTAGACAGATCTACACATAATCGTTTACGCAGCTTCTCCATAGGTTTTACGAACACAGCATTGTACAGAAGTTTAAAGAAATCTTTCTCAAACTCATCTGTGGCCACTGTGCGCAGATCCGTATTCATTTGTATATACGGTACCATCCACGCATTCAACATCTCGATGGATCTTTGTTACACCGCATTCTCAACCGCAAATAAAAATGGAGGTTTCGCAGGTTTCGCAGGTGAAGTTTATAATCGTTTTTATCCTAAGACTTGGTACTAGCTTGGTGCATTCAGTAAATTTACCTCCTGATTCATCAACGATTGCGCACTGATACGTGTATAACCACGTACCAGGCACGGACAAAGCTATTGACGCTACGGTTAATCGTTATGTACATCACGTAACTGTTCGTATATTCTAGATCAACTTCAAAGAAGTATCCGTGGTCACTGTTTTTGTTGTAATCGAGCACGTGTTTTTGTATGTCAGTGTATCTTGGATAAATCAACCGAAACCCACAAACAAATAATGTGTGCATCGTTGCCTAGCGATAGAGGTTGTCGATATTTAGATAGATATTATAACTGTTAGTGGCAGCGAGGTCATAACCGTCTATGTTTAGGTTGCTTGCGCTTGCGTACCTATGACTCGACATAGAAATTCCGAAACGAAGCTATCGCTCAACAAACAGATGCTGGAGCAATTTCAGCTCGATTTTCCTTTTGGTTTTGACAACAACGCACCCAAGCTGTTCCTGGTGATGAGAAGTAATGTGTAGGATCGAGCTGGTACACTTGCATGGCAGTGTCAGGAAAATTCTCAAATACATCAGCTAGCAACAACGCATCAGTGCGCAGATATAGATTGTGAGAGGTACCCACAGTTTTGCATTCTAATGTAGACCAGATCTTTGTTTGTGTGGGTGTAATCTTTCTCTCTGATATAACTTCGCTGGCAGCGACGAATGAAACACTTCAATCGATGGCAAATGGGTTTCGGCAAACTTGTCCCAGTCACTCCTGTACTCGTACGGATACACAGCTTATAGTCGTTAGCAGATCCGTAGTGGTCGTACAAAACCTACGAGTGATTGCTAAGTTCACCACCGCTACATTACTCACTAACTTGTCCAAGGACGAATTCACATTTGTTCATTCTGCGGATACTGCTTGTATTATTAAGTGGTCATCCTACCCACGCAAGTTATGATATACTACACAAATTTGTGCATTGTTTGGTAAATTATTATTAGTACAATGTATGCATTGTGTGTGGCTCCTTTGTTCGCGCCAATGATGTGACAGTGATCACAAACGTTTTTATTGGTGGAAGTTAAAAGGTTCTTCACAGACCCAGCACTGATGACTTTCAGAATGTTACCGCTGGTCATAGCATATCTGCTGGTGAATAGAGCGGTTGTCAATTTAATCCATTTCGCTGTAACTTCAGTGGATTTAAGAAACACCTCAAATGAGTCTAGGCCACGATACAACAGTGGTCGTTCAGTTTTCCAGTCACACGTATCTGCTGTATAACAAAACCCGCATGGGACTTGTTCAGCAAATTGTGTTGTTAGGTCGTTATTGGACGCATTCGCGTAGATGATATAAAGAACTTTATTTATTCGGTGCAGTCCATCCCGATCATGCATTGGTGTATTTCTCCAACGTCTGCAATTTGGTCATTTGGTAGATTAACGCCATGTTAGAGACCTCTATAAATTGCTTTAAAAATTTTGGCGAGTCACTCTGATATTTTACCATAATTATATATATATATATATATATATATATATATATATATATATATATATATATATATATATATATGCCGAGGCCATTCATTCATATAAAAGGAGATTTATCAGTCCGAGCAGTGCTTTAGAGTTAGTTCTTTGAACTTATTGGTACTCGCCTAATTGTAAGCTGTTTCGTATGACGTTTTACGTTCATATTAATGTGTGCAATTCATTTCAGGTACAACGATTCCAATGGAACCCCAACTGCACCCCCAGCGTGTAAAGAGGTCACTGAAAATCAGATACACTTCGAAGATTATGCGTGTCATCATCTGTAATTGAAATCGACTTTACTCGCCTTTTTCATATTTCACCAGCTTAGGCTGATAGGTTTCTCCAATAATCAAATACATTTTTTCGCCGGAACTTGGACTTGAACCAGCAATGTTCCGTTTGATATCACGACCATTTAGCTTTCACAGCCACTGTCTGTGTTAAGACAGTTTATGAAAAACATTGTATTTTAAGTTTAAAATTTTTTGGCAAAACACGCGATTGACCCTTCCCCGTGAAAAGCTAATATAAAAAGATGTTATTTTGAATTACTATTTAACAACATTATGATGCATATCCACAGCCCGTGTAATGGTAAGCACACACAGTCGTGAAATAGGAATTTTATTTATACCAGATATTGCCAGCGTGTTCACCAGCAATTATTCCAGGTATTTTTCGATACTAGCAAAACAGATTTTGTTGTAACTGGTGCAGATTGAAGCTTGTATTAATTTCACTTTGAATTTAAGCACGTGGAAATTTAATACATTGCTAAATTAAATGAAAATAGTTTATTCTCTCTGAATTTTAAGAAAGCTAAATGAACTGTTTTGATTATTATCTGCACTGGTTATAACTGCCTCATGTATTACAGCAGCGAGCTTATATATGGTTTGAGTATCGATCGATACGGCACTTTTGCTTAGGAATGATCAATACTTAGGCTGCTAAGCATGTTCGTGACCGAGCTCAGCAATCACAAGTACCTGAATACATCCTCAAGAACGGTTATGCGTTTGGATTCATAATCCACATAGTAGGTTGCACGCTCGCCAAAATGGGCACAAGGCATGGCGAATGGAGGCTGTGATATATATATATATATATATATATATATATATATATATATATATATATATATATATATGGCTCCATGACACTACAAGAGATGCAAGAAAAGCTGGCATATTTGCGACACAGCCGTCAAGGGAATGAATAAAACCGTCGTCGTATTGAGGATGAACAACATCATCAACATGATGAACAAAAATCGTATTCCATCTGTTAATGATGCCAAGGCTGCTGAGTATGTTCCTGACCGAGCTCAGTAATTACAAGTACCTGAATTAAATTTCATTCACGTAATGGTGAAACAGAAAACACACATGAGAATTATCCTTCACACACACAAACGATGCAAAAAGCTACAGTTTTTAACAACTATGACTTCTGGAATCACATCGATGTTGCAACACGTTAGCCACTCTAGAGTTAAAGCAGATATTGTCCTTAATGCGCATTTTGGTTATGCTACTTGGACATGTATGGATTTGAAACTACTACACCATGGATTCACAGCGGTGCCCTCGCAATCCTGAGCACATTTAATGACGAAAATGATATCATCCGTTTCGTGAATTCAGCTACATACCAATAACAGAGTGAATTCCACCAAGGTCAGTGATAATTGTAAAGAATTCTGACATATTATTTGAGCGGATAATTCTGTCCACGTTTTATCCAGCTAGTGACAATAAAGACCAACGTCAGCACCTAGGCTGAACTTAATTTTGGCAACATCGAATTTCTCGTGCAGGTTACTAAGGTCGCATTCAAAAGAGATTTTAAACACTTAACCAATGTATCTCTGTTAATGTGTTTACTTAGCATAAAGGCTTTTATCTGCTGCATTATCCCCACTTGGACAACATGCACGAATCCAGATTAAATTCTTAAGGCTAAGTGATAGGTGTAGTTCAGAATTGGTATCGCATTACGTATGAATAAAGAATCTTACATAATCGACACAGCAAGCAAGAGAGTAAGAAATATCATGTATTTAAATCCCGACAACTGCTCTCTGACCATGACTTTTACTGTGGTTGGATCAGTGAAAAACTGCAGATGACAATAATGCCAGAACCTAGTAAAACATGTTGAAATTTATTTGTTATTATAAAGCAGTTAAGTGTGACGTGCAAACTGATCCTCACTGTTGTATCGTGGCAAGGACTCGGTTGGGGTGTTTCTTAAACTGATTAAAGTTACAGAAAAATGGATTCAACAACAGCTCTATTAACCAGTAAACATAATTATGAACGATGATAATATTTGTGAGTTTTCCTCAACAACTCAATGCTGGATATGTGAAGAAACTTTTACTTCCACCCGTTAAAAGTCCGTGACCATTGTCACATTAATGGCGCTCACAGAGGAGAGGCACACAACGGATGCAATCCGCACGAGAAAAGATATGTATCAGTACGAGAATATGAACCATCGAGAGAGGTTTGCTGAAACGCATTTGTCACCGATTGAAGCGTTTTATTCGTCGCTGCCTCTTGAATGTATCTCAGAAAAAGATTTTGAACACGAAACCAAAGGTTTGGTCGGTAAAGTGCAAGACCATAGGTGTCTATCACGATCTGTGTCTACGCACTCATGCGTTGTTGCTTGCTCATCTGTTTGAGAAATTTCGTGACACTGCCATGCGTGTGTACAAGTTAGATCCTGCAAATCACTTAGTTGATCTAGGATATGGTTGGTGCGTATTTCTAGATGTGCAATCGACCTTTTCAATCATGTAACACGGTCATGTAGAAGTAATTAAAGATCAACCTGATGAACCTCATTAGG
>JAECUM010022076.1:0-20320 GCA_016617855.1 Megalonaias nervosa | reverse complement strand
GCAATTTTCAGGGATGAGGTGGGTATTGTGTCAGTATGCAGCAACTTGCAGGGATGAGGTGGGTATTGTGTCAGTATACAGCAACTTAGATGGATGAGGTGGTATTGTGCCATTCTCATAGTGAACAAACATAACTGACTCGTGCATACCTCCTGAAGGCTTAAAATCAATCATAGTACATATCTGTACGCCAGAATTTATTGACAGTGGAACACATTCTTGTTGAGGTTATCAACTTCTGTAGAACATAAACATATTTACTTTGATATTTTATCATGGTTGTACTTCATTTTTATGTTTATTTGAAAGGGTTTACTTTCAAATGATTATGTAAAATTCTATGTTACTAAATTTTTTTTAGTGTAACCTTCAGTTGCTACCATATAGCCACTATTGTGTTGGAGTGCCATGAAATGCTACCTCTATTCATTCAACCATACATGCTTACACATATAGCTATTCATGTACTCTGGCCAATGAAGGCCAAACAGTCACCATATACACCTTCAAATAATGGTTGGCTGTACGTTATTGACAAATACATTTACTAACCACAATAATTCCTGCAGAAATGCTGCAGGGTATCAGGTTTTAATACACTGCAGATACAGTATAATGTCATAAATGTGGATGAATTGTCCCAAAATATTAATGTCATGAGTAAATGTTTTCTATTGCAGACAAATTGAAATGTACAAGTTCCAATGCTATACCAAGTTATCATACAAGTAATTCTACTGTGGATAGGCCAAATATATGCACATTTCATTTTGTAGCTGACATCTGCCTCTTCTGAAAATAAATTTGTTTTTAAATTGATAAAAAAAACAAAAACAAACACAGTATTTTTACATGTTCTATCAACACATTAGAGAAACCAACCAGAACCAGTCCAGAAATGTCCCACTAGTACAATGACCGGTGTGAATCGGTGATGTGTGGATGCCATGAGTGGTCACCAGACCATGACATTGTGAAGGAAACTAAAAATTTTATTGGATATTATCTTTGCAGTGAACTATAAGATAAAAACTCTTCCATTGTCATTAAATGACAATATGTGCACTCATATTAATTATTATTAAAAATATTGGCATGGATGGCAAAATCAATTATGCATTTAATAATTCAGGAAAAAAAGACATCATTTTACCATAAGGATTAATCTGATAGCATGACAAAAATCTTTCATGTACTAATTGCACACTCTATGCTAATAAATAAACAGCATTAGTAATTTATTTATAAATTTCTGTGTATATTTTGGGAAAATGATAACACACTCCTTAATGACAATATTAAGATCAGAAAAGCATACTGGTATAAAAGATTCCAGTGTACTAGCATAAAAAGAAACTCTAAACTTCTGCTCATACTAAGCTCATAATTTTTCACTGGATCAGTTAACAAGGACTCCCCAAGAAACAAGGATTATTCTAGAAAACAAAGATTATCCTGGGAAACAAATATTATCCTGGAAAATAAGGATTACCCAGGAAAGCAAGAAGTATCCAAGAAAACAAGAATTACCCTAGAAATCTAGAATTACCCAGGAAAACTAATATTACCCAAGAAGACAAAGATTACCCTAGAAAACAAGGATTACCCTTTTAAAAAAAGGAAATAAAAGCATTAAACAAGGTTTACCCTAGAAAACTGGAAAAATTGGAGTGTAATTTGCTCACATCAATATACCCCCAATTTACACATTCCACACTCACCCAATGGTTGAGAGGAGTCTATAGTTTAGAAGATGTCAACAACTCATCTGAAAAACTGACTGGTTAACATTAATATCTTCTGATGACGAGTGTAATATATACTAAATTTCACAGCAATCCAATAAAAACTGCAGCTGCATTCACAAAATTTTCTTTTACAGTGAAACTAGCTATACGTAAAAAAGGGTAATAACTCTTACAAAAATCAAGGAAGCATACAGATTGGTCAACATGTGCATGATGACCATGTGTACAAAATTTCAGTGACCCATACAAAATCTGCAACACACTGCATTGACAAGATTCTGTCACAAGCTGCACATAAAAGGCAATAACTCTAAAAGAATTGTGACAGCAAAGTTGTCACTACGTACATTTTCAAAAAGTGACTGTAGCAAGTACAAATGGTGATTCATTGAAAACTGTTAAACACTACATCAGGCCCAAGTCAAAAAGGGCACTAACTAACAAAAATCACCGAATCAAAGTAATTAGTCAATAGGCACATCTTTAGATGATGATCATAAAATTTCCCAAATTTCATGGCAAACCATTTAAATCTCTAAGACTAATTGTGTTCAGAGGATTCTGTCACACACTGCATTCAGCTGTAAGTAAAAATGGGCAATAACTCTTTTAAAACTGTGGGAACACAGTGATTTGATGATATGCATATCTTCAGGTGATGACCATAATATTTACCAGGTTTCATAGCAATTCACCAAAAACTGCTGAATTGGTTAAGCTACCAAGATTGTCATACACAGCATTAAGTTACAAGACATAAAGGGCAATAACTCTTAACAAAATTTTGAGATCCAAGTGATTTCATTGCTTTGCACAACTTCAGGTGATAGCCATAATACTGACTAAGTCTCATGGCATTCCATCAACAAAGAATCCCTCAAAGGGTCTGATACTCTACTGGCTGCAAAGAATTCCTTGAATTCAAGATAAGACCACCTTTTTCTTTTAATAGCCAAGTTTTGAATCAATCCCTGATATTCTTCAGTGATAAAAATATTTTCAAATCTGCTGCTGTCGTGGACATATTGGATGTCAGTTTGGCACCATTTTTGTTTAGGATTAACAAGGTATCAGCAAAATCTTCTGGTGGAAACCCCGTGTTGATGAATCTTCTCATTTTGAAGGAGCAACAATAACAAGATTTTCAAGATGGCTGTCATAGTGGCCATTTTTGATAGCAGATTGGTATCATTTCTATTTAGTATCAACTAGATATCATAAGAAGTCTTTGGTGAAAGCAAAATATCAATATGACCAGCCATCTAGGAGCATTAGTGATGAAACAAATTTCAAGATGGCCATTGTGACAGCCATATTAGAAGTCAGATTGGCACCTTCTTCATTTATGAAAAACTAGCCATCATAAAAAAAAATTCATTCAGTGAAAATCCCACACTGATAAGTCTATTCATTCAGGAGAAATAGTGATAAGTTTTTCAAGTTGGTGGTTGTGGCAGGCATACTGAATGTCTGAATGGCATCATTTTCATTTAGGACCAACATCGTAAGAAGTTGTGTAGTAAAACTCAATGTTAATATGAAAATCCATTCAGGAGTGAGGAGTGATACAATATTTTCATTACAGATCAGATCACCATTTTCATATAGGAGCAATTATCTATCATATGAAGTCTTCTGGTAAAAACCTCATAGGAATATTATTTTCCAGGGGAGTAGTAATACCAAATTTTTCCAAATGTCCAATGTGTTTGCCATATTGGACATCAGATTGGCAAGATCTTGATTTAGGACCATAATAAAAAGTCTTTTGGTGAAATCCCCATGTTCATATGAGCATCCATTCAGGAGTAGTCACAATAAAAAAGTTTTGAAGATGGCCTGTGTGTTGGCAATATTGGCCATCAGATAATAATAATAATAATAATAATAATAATAATAATAATAAAAATAATAATAATAATAATAATAATAATAATAATAATAATAATAAAGACTTTATTTAGAGAAGGTAACTCAGTTACAGAACTAATCTACCTTGAGCACTTCTATCCGTTATGTACAATATATACAGTATATACAACATCAGGTGAAGAATCTGGCTTGACACTAAATAATTAAGTGATTTTAAAAGTCAAAGTATCAAGCCTGGAACACATGCACATGCATCTGTGAACACATAAACATGTATAAAATATAAAATATCATCTTGCATTGAAAAATTCAACTGTGAAAATGATGCAAAATTACAGAAAAGCAGGCACTATTTATTGTACTTGAACTGTTCAGTTGTCTAAAGATTTCATCCAGTTGAGACATTGATTATGAAAAGAAGAAACGCTAGGAGGCTGCTTTATGTCACTGGGAATGTTGTTCCATACCAGTGGACCAGTATAATGAACACCTTTTTTTAAAACAATTCCTTCTTTGGCCTTGGTATAATGTAATTTTTACTTCTTATGGACTTTAAATTTGGAGTACCATCAGCATCTCTTTGGTGAAAGATATTGCTTAGATAGACAGGAATGGCTTTTCTGGATACTTTATACATCAATTTGGCCTTTCTAAGAAATATTCTTTCATGTATTGTTAAAACCTTGATATTATTCATTGCATCCTGGAAATTGTCTATACATTGATCTAGAATTAAATGACAAGCCCTCTTTTGGAGTCTTAAAAGTGTTGCTTTGTTTGAACTAGAGGTATTACCCCAAAATTACATTACAATAATCCAGATATGGCTGAATATAACTTTTCTGAAAGATGACTGTATGAGGAATGTATGTTCTGATTTTCCTCAGTAGCCAAAGATAAAAATTAACCTTTTTTGAAACGTGTTTAATGTGAATAGACCAAGTAAGATTGTTATCTATGAATACACCAAGAATTTTATCCTGAGAGGTCATATTAAGGCTCACATTGTCAAAAAGAACCTGGAATTTGTCGCTATCTAGCCTTGCTCATTTTTGTTGCATTGTAAATAGTAGGTCTTTCATTTCTGTATTTATGATCATACTGTTTTCCTTGCACCATACTTGAAGCCTGTTGAAAGCACCTCGTAAGTTATTTTCAAGTACAGTTTTGGTTTTACCTATCTCAGACAGTGTAGTATCATCTGCAAAGAGGTCAGTGGAAGAAACTGAAGTTCCAATCTTAATAGGTAAGTCATTGATAAATAGAATAACAGAGGTCCAAGGATAGAGCCCTGTGGTACTCCGCAATTAATATTTTTACTTGCAGAAAGTTGACCATTTAAAGATACTTTTTGTACTCTATCGGTTACGTAAGAAGTAAACCAGTTTAGGGAGTTGTCACTGCATTGATAGATTTTTAGTTTTTCAAGCAAAATTTCATGGTCTACAAGATCAAAAGCTTTACAAAAATCAACCATAATAGTGCCTACCATTTCTCCTTGATCTAATGCTTTCAGCCATTATCAATCAAAGATACAAGTGCAGTTTTACAGGAGTGATTCTGTCGAAAGCCAGTCTGATTATCATGAATAAGATCATAAGTGTTCAAATAGTTGAGAAAAGAATCATGTACATGTTTTTTCTAGTAATTTGGAGAGTAAAGGAAGGACAGAGATGGGTCTGTAGTTATTTACATCATCTTTTGTTCCTGCTTTATGCAATGGTGTAACCTTGGCAGTTTTCCATGTTTGTGGAAATTTATTAGACCTAATACTTTCATTGCAAATGAAAGCTATACTCTCTACAATTGCAGGTGCAGCTACCTTGAGTAGCCTTGGTCCAATCACATCAAGTCCTGTAGCTTTACAATCATCCATTTTTTAAATAAATTTCAGCACAAATTCTGGACTCATTTCAGGAATTTCAAACTTTATATTGTTTGGTAATTTTTTTGCACAAAAATGTTTGAGTTCCAGATGATCAGATGAAGTTCTGGGTTCTTTAAGTTTTTCAGCAATTTGAACGAAAAAGTTGTTAAAATATTTGAGATGTCAGTTGGATTATTGATATAAATGCCCTCATGATTGAGGGATAAAATTTCAGTTTTACTCTTACATTTCCCTGCACCAAACTCTGTAAACACTTTCCAGATAGCTTTTGGATTATTTTGGTTTTCATCCAGCACTTTTTTGTAGTGCGCTTGTTTGGCTTGACATATCATTTTATTAACTTTATTCCTCCAAACTCTATATTCAGTTTGATTTCCTACTAATTTTAGTTGGTCTCTTTGCTTTATTGCTTCTAAAATTTCTGGGGAGATTCAACCTGGCTGCTGGTCTTTCTTTATCCTGCATGTTTTTAAAGGGGCATTTCACTATACTGATGAACAGATCTGTCCAAGTATCTAAAACATCGTCAATATCTTCAAAGATTTGGGTTGTATTCCATGGAATCTGTTTCAGATCTTCCAGAGCAGCACCATTTTCATTTAGGACCAACAAGATGCCTGTCAATACGACTTTCCATATAGTGATAACAAGATTTTCAAGATAGTCACTGCGGTAGCCATAATGGATATGAGATCAGCATCCTAAGATCTCTGAGTACACCATTTTCATTTAGGACCAACAAGACCATGGGATGAAGGTATGTGTAGAAAGCTTCATGGCAATCCTCCATGTAGTTTAGGAAGAGTAATGATAACAAACTTGTGGTAACAGACAGGTGGATGATGGATGATGATGGACAATGGACAAAAGACCATCCCATAAGCTCTTCTGGTCTGTGACCACTGAAGCTAAGAAAAACTGCAGGACGAGTTGCATTAATGATGATTGTGTCATACTGTGCAATAAAACAATATTGGCAATGACTCAAGTACAACTGTGATGTCAATATGCACATCTTCAGGTGAAGACCATATATTTTTCCAAGTTTCATGGCTACCCATCAAAATCTCAGGACTATTTGTGTTAATGAGATTGTGTCCCTGATGGAAGGACAGATTGGATTGCTAGAGGTAGAGGTAAAATAATGAAAACAAGGATTACCCTAGAAATTTATATGTGAATTAAAATGAATTTTTTAAGAACTAGTGATGCAAATAGAGAATTACAGGCGAATTCTAATTTGAGCTCTAAACACAAGTAACAACCAGTCCCACTTTCATTGCTTAGATTAAGCTAAGATCAGTTTTCTAATGCATGCTTAAAGAGCAGACCCATCCTAAACATCAGTTCACCTTGTTTTTCATATTCTGCCACATCCTAATGCAAGACAGACTGATATGGCTAACTGTTAACAGAAAGTGCTTCCCACAGCATTTCCACAGATTCTACCTAATCATGGGCACTGGAAAATCACATATTAAATTGGTCTGCTTCTGGTTGCAAGGGAACAGTGTAGGATCATAACTGGATGGAGAATTCTGCAATGCCAGACATCTGGGTCTACATTGTTTATGGTACATATGCATTATATATGTACATACATAGGTATTTACAATATCTGGACATATGTTGTTAGGAATGTGTCGAGGCCATTAACTCTTTGAAGACTTGAACCATTTACCCAACATGGTAATTATGTTGTAAATATGATTAATGATGCTAGTGAGAGGTAGTAGTACACAGTGTTGCCTCTCTTGAAAGGACATTCTCAAGAAAAACCATCTCTTTCATAAGGCCATTTTGTCTGACACAGATAGTAAATTTTAACCATTTTATCACCACATGAGTGGTCACCCTTTTTAAATGGCCACTATTTGACTGCAAACGAGAGGTAGGCACTGCACCAGATCATTTTTAATTATTTGTACACTTTATTACTAGTTACATTATTGGGTGTACAAGTAATTATTGGGTGTACAAGTAATTATTGGGTGTACAATTAATTATTGGGTGTACAAGTAATTATTGGGTGTACAATTAATTATTGGGTGTACAAGTAATTATTGGGTGTACAATTAATTATTGAGAAAATTAAGAACCATGTTTTTAATCAGATTTATAGTACAAATGTAATGTACAACAATTTTTGGTATGTAAAATTACCAACAATATGGTACTTAATATTTTTGAAAAGAAAGCAGTTAATTCAATTATATTTTTAAGAAGAGTCAACAAAATATTGCTGCACAATGAAAGTCACAGACTTCTGATTACAGTGATCCCTCACTATAAAACCCCTTGGTAAAATGCCTCCCTTTATATAACAGTTAATAGACATGGATCCCATTAGATTGTGGTCAACAATGTTGCTGTCACTAGGCAAATAAAAAAACATACCCATCCACCCACCCAACCATTTCCAACATTTTCCATCAATAAGAAATGTAAAGTTTGCTTATAAGTTTAGTACATCAACACAAATAAATTGCACTTCATGTAGAAAATTCATAGTAAAATGATTCAGACGTTTGCCAGAACTCAGTATTTCATTAGTATTCCATTCAGAATGTTAAATCATCTTTGCTAGCCAGCACGACCAAGATTGTTGGTCACTTTAATGTAGGTAATAAATTGGTTGGCAGTATTTATTTATAAAAAGAGAAAAAAAAAGTACACTGTAGGCATGAAAAGTCAAATATTTCAGCTAAACATTTGTGAGTAGTTTTATTTTTACTTGGGGTAAAAATGAATTTTAGTTATGCAATACGTAACCATTGCTATTGTGTAGCAATCTGCTTTTTTTTGTGTTGAAAAGCCACTGTTCATTTTTAATACATCCTCCCTGAGACTGGAAATTGTCAGTATGATGCAATCTAACAACGCACTTGGCTTAGGTAGTGCATAGAGCCATCATCTTTTTGATAGGCAATGATTCTGCCAGGACATCAGAGATGGGTAGGAGGAGGGTATTCAACAATATTGATGGATAAGTACTGCATAATTTAAATTAGTTCCCCCACACCAATAAAAACACATTTTAATAGCAGGAATACATTACCCATCACTATTGTGTAACTGAATTTGTCAATTAGGTGGAAAGGCTGATGCTCTCTTGCTACGAGTGATCAAAAACAGAGAAGATGAAAGTACTCACCATTGAGAGACAGGTCCATGTTTTTCATTACAGAACATTGTTCTCTCTCTGGGCCATGTTATGCCATGACAAAAGGTCCCCGAGAAAAAAAATGTTTGCAATTTGTTGAGCTAATAAGCAGAGGTAAAAGGAGGAGCAAGAGGTACTGGAATGCCAAAAGAGTGATCAAGATAGACACATGAGGTAGCAATGGCTTGTACCTCATAGGCTTTTAAATTCACAAAGGAGAGGTCTCAATCAGTAAGTGACTGATACACTCTCTTAATTGTGGTGCCAATCCACCACAAGATAGTGGCAGCAGAAATGTCTAAGGACCCCTTAAGAGGAAGAAAAAGATGTACCCTTTCTTTTAGTTTTAGATGCTTTAAGATAGAAACTTATGGCTCCAGATGGGCATAAGAGTCTGATCATCCCCAGCACAGATTTGACTGAGACTGAGTATTTCAATATGTAATGGAGCTACTGAAGGTAACTGAATTCTGCCAGAAGAATCACAGTTCACAAAGGAGAGAAACAGACCTGGGTTGATCGATCAACAGGTCTTGAAGGTCATGGAACCATGATCACTGGGGTCACATTGGGGTCATGAGAATGATCTGAGCAGTGAAGTTCTGACTCATTGCAGAACTTGAGGTAGTAGATGGAATGGTGGAAAGGTGTATGTGTATAGTACATCCCACTGAAAGTTGAAGGCTTCTACTTCCTACACTACCTGATCTGGAACAAGAGATACATAGAAGGGAAGCCTGTTCTTGAGCCTTATTGCAAACAGGACTACTAAAGGTCTTTCTCCCAGTGTGAAAAGGGACTCTGTAATGGAATGGTGAAGACACCATTCTGTTAAGATGGCTCTGTCATTCCTGGAAAGGCCATCTGCTAGTATGTTTCTTCTTCTCTGTAATGTGGCTGACTCAGACAGTAATGTTCACCAAGGTGGTCCAGTAGAGGAGGTTCCAGACCTCCACTCAAAGAGAAGGAGCATATGTGTGTCCCTGATAATGGAGATATACTACAATGGATGTGTTGTTTGAGGAGACTATGACACATCCATCCCTTACTCTCAATGCAACAGTGCAACACAAGAGGTACTGCTTTCATTTCTAGATTGTTGATGGGAAGATTCAGCCAGAGTCCAAAGACCCTGGAGAATTATGCCCTTTGGCTCTAAATGAGTGCTTCAACCAGAATCTGTTGCATTGGTGAAAAGGAAGGAGTTAAGTTTGGGTGCATGCATGGGGATCCCAGTCAGGAATCTGTTCCAATTCATCCACCAGTGCAAATGATGATGAAACATTGGTCCTAGAGTGATTAGGGTTGATAGAGAATATCTGTGTGGTTTCCACCTTGTGAAAAGGAGGAACTTTAGAGGTCACATATGTAGTCATCCTAGGAGAACCAAGCTGGCAGTGGCATCAAAGGTTGCCAATAGGGATAAGTAAAGGCAAGCAGATATGGATGTTGTTGCTCACAGTACTTTTAAGAGTGCCAAAATTCAATCTGTCCAATCCAGTGGAAACCGGACTATGTCCTGGTTCATTAGGAAGTTCATATCCATGTAAACAAAGTCCTGTGATGGAAAAAGTTTTGACTTCTTGTGGATGGGCAGAAGATCCAATTGACTTACCACATACCAACAATGTACCTCCTCCACCTTCTTTCAGTAGGAAAGGAAGGTGGGTTAGAGATCTTCCTATTTGGGGGTCTGCTGTGTCTTCCTGATCACTGTGAACCTGACTGATGAGGAGGTCTAATTTGAGATTGTGTATTGGATTGGGACTGCATACATTTGAAAAACTAGGTAGATGACCCTTCACATGTCTCAATGTTTTAGTCACCACTTCCCAGCATGCATTGCAAGGTGGCTGGATTCAGTGATGATTCTCCCAGCATACTAAATGATGAAGCTGAGAAGATGTCAACATGTGATGCTATAGTGACGAGTAACCTGGTTTCCTGCTTAAGGCTTCAATTATTTTGATTGGAAGGCATGCCCAAGTTCCTGCTGAAATTCCAACTTTGGATGAACCAGCATCCAGTTGGGGAGGCTTAGCAGGCCACATTGGAGAATGTACCTGGTAACTGGTATGGGAGATTAGGGGTCTCACCATTCAAGAAGGGACTTACCAGCCTCGACATTGCTGAGTGACATTTTGGCCTGCTGCAAACCTGAAAAATTTCCTTTTCTGTGGATGAATGAGGAAGAGTAATAGGTCTGGTTGAGGTTGTACCCCTGAGATTTTGTTCACAATGGAGAGTATTTTCTTGGACTGTATGCATGATAGTTTTGGGTACAAGTTCAGAGGTAACAGGCAGTAGATTTCATTTCCTGCCCTATCAAAGGACCAGACTTCAACCTCATCATTCAATTAAGAGGAAGAAGTGGGCCTGGTAGGAGGTGTCAGTGGCACTAATTCTACCTGAAACTCTTTTGAGTCAAAGAGGATAGAGATTGCATCCTCGTCAACAAGCATACTCTGAACTGGGAATTGGCTAGGCATCAGAGCAGGAATTAATGCACTCTGTGCCATGTCCTGTAACTAGGTGGTTAGAAGTGGGGAGACAGGATTGTCTGCCTGGCCTAGATGATGTGACACCCCTAGCCTTACAATTTGATGTGACCTGGTGATAAGGTGATAGAGGTGATGACCAGTGATCCTGCAATGGAGGGCCCCCCATCCCATAAGGGTTAGTTGAGATAATAGGAAAGGGGGGAGATATTGATCTGTTCCCCTTCCATAATATGACCCCAGAAGGCATACTCCCAATTCTGTACAGAATGGGACAGAAGAGTGGGGTGCACTGTATGTACCCTATCACTATACCACGAGGCCAGAGTGATAATTGGGGAATACATCATCCTCAACTGGTGCATCACTCACATAGGTGCATTGCTGATCTCTCCCATCTGAGAGGCGTGATATTTGTGGTGCTCAACCTCCCTAAATAGGAGAGAGCAACATGCTGGTGTAGTGCATCACCTCCCTAATGGGAGAGAGCAACACACTTGTATGGTGCTTTACCTCCCAATGGGAGCATCTGTATCTCCCGTCTGTGTGGAGGTGATCGAACCCTTAAATATCATCCCTCTTTCTGGTGGGCCCTCAAATGCCACAGAAGAAGATCGTCTCATAAATTCTTGGGACCCTGGAATGCTCTTCCAAGCTGAAGAGCTAAGCTTCTCACAGAGTCTTGGGAAGTGGGGGGGGGAGGGGGACAGTGTCTGTGAGTGAAACAAAATCCAAAAATTCTGATGAGGGAGGGAACATTTTGTTTCCTCCCAGGTACAGCCCAAATTAGCTTGATTCCAGGTTTCAGATGTCCATAATCTACGATGTGCACAAAGATATTTTCATGTACACTTTGAACAATGGTCACAGTCTGGGTGAGTGTCCCAAGAGCCCTTTTTGTGATCACACTGAACCACAAACTTTTCTGACATTATTCTTTTAACTTTAAAGAAAAAGAAATAATGACTATCTATATAATTTTATCACTAATTACTTTATTTGTAAACAGTGCTTACAATGTACACCCTTGTTTATACACTAGGTAAATAATTGATGACCTATTTTACCTGTATTTTCCCTTTAATAATAATAATAATAATAATAATAATAATAATAATAATAATAATGATGATGATGATGATGACTTTATTTAAAGAAGAAGCTCATTTGGTCAACTGACCAATCTTCCATGAGGCCTACTACAATGACATTTGTACAAATGTATATATAATGCAGAAGTTTTACAAGATGAGGTGTCTTTAGACAACAAATGCTGTTAAAAACTCGACAATTGATCTACTGCTACAATAAAATATATACAGAGCTTCAAGAATGAATACATACAGGATTCATACTGATAGTACAGTAGTGAACATGTGTAAAACATTATTAGGTGAGTACATGATAACAATGTTGTAGAAAGTTGTAGTACTGCATTAAACACAATCATACAAATGATTGTTTCTTCAGATGTTGAAGAAGCTTTTTGAAACCTTAGCATGAGACAGCTGACATTATAGAAGGTGGTATAGAATTCCATAGTTTGGCTCCAGAAAAATGTAAATTCACATGGAATTACAGTGACAGTGTATTCACCTTGTGGATATTATAAATATCCAACAACAATTATAGCAATCCAAAATATTTTGTACTGTCAATCTTATTTCCAACAGAGAGAGAGGAATACAGCAGTATCTTGTTCTTGTAGACATTATTACACTTGCCCCATGTGTCTTATTTTAGAAATAAAAATTTGCCCAAACCCTGCATTGGGTAGGATACCCGAAGTACTTTATGTCCCTTAATTAATTAAAATTCTAAAGGGATAAAATAATTAACTGGCATGGATATTTAATTATGGAACAGATAGTGCAACACCAAGATATTCTAAGAGTGCCGTATGCGATACACGTGGTTCTACAGGCATTGATTTTCTCTTGTGACTCAACCATTAATGTCCAAACAGCATGGAATCCTTGACAAAGATGATGGTTCTAGACACTACCTAAGCCAGGTGAATTGATGGATTGTGTCATTCAGATGATTTCCACTCTGTGGGAGGATGTATTCACATCAAACAGTTTTTCAACATGAAAAAGTGTAATGCTACACAATACCAATGGGTATTGTATTGCTGTGATTAAAACAGCTCTGTTAGATCACACACAGCATGTCTTGTGAAATCATTTAATTAAAAATATGGTGTGTAGAGTGTAAACCATATTATGGAAATCACTAATTCCAGTAGGCTGGCTTTCTAAAATAGCATTGCATACATAACTCATATATACATGATATTCATGAAGGAATTAAACCCCCAGTGGTTGCCTTAAGGATAATGATATTATAAAGAAAATCTTAACACATAGTCAAATTGTCAGTTGGAGTTATCTCCTCATTTTTGATAGTATTTGAATCTCAGGTTTGAACGCGAGTTTAAGATGTACCTAATTCATACTCAGGTACTCACTGCACCATGAGTAACTGCACTATTTTTCTGCAAAAAATTTAAACAACTTGAAATTTTAGAATTAATGTTGTGAGAGTGAACTGTTTCAGACATCTGTGTGAGATTTACTTTTGTCAATGACAAATGGATACTTTTGATACCTACTTCATGTCTGCATTAAGGATGATGTTTTTTTATTCAGGAAGTAAAGAGGATTAGAACCTATGGTCTGCTTAGTGTCCAGGTTATTACTGGCCATAAAAGTGAAATAACATGAATATTAGAATAAAAATCGAAAATTTTCATACTAATCTGAATTTAGTAACATGTTCAAACTCTGATATATGCATCTTGCAATTTTTTGAATAGCAACTTTTAAAAATGTGCTGGTTGTTATCCTTTTTACATGCATATATCACATCAGGTTGTCCAAACATTAGGAACAGCCGTTCTTAAGGGCTACCCTGTCTAATAACACTAACAAAATTATCCATGAGTCCATCCAAAGATAATTTAATAATAGCACTGGTTTACAATCAAGTGGAAAAAAGGGAATTTTATGGCCAGTCAGTGGACACCATGTTGACTATATGCAAGGAACAGATGACTATTTGAGTGTACCTTATTAAAATAGAAAACATTTATCTGTGCATTTATCCCAGATTCACAGAAGAATGCACAGAAAGACACTGCATCCATATTTCTGCATGTCTGTGGTGCATGAGAATCTAGTTAGGTTGCATTACCTGGGTCAAGTTTCATTAAAATAAATCCTCTAGTATATTACAAGTTCAGCCAAGAAAAGGAAACAAGTGACTGAGTTACAATTTTCCCTTAACTTTGAATTAGTTTGCACCAACTATGGTACAGTACACATCATCTTGCTATGCTAATGTATAATGGAAATGTATTCTAGTTCAAAAGTAATGCATTGGTTTTTGTCACATAACCTTGACCTTGAAGTTGGGGGCATGACTTTAGCATGCAATATAAACATGACACCTCTTCACGTTTTATATCCAGTAAAGTTCTATGAAACATCATCTTTGGGTCAAAAGGTGCAGCTCTTACAATGAAGCTGGTCACAGAGTTACCTTTTCCTTTGTTGTGACCTTGATCTTTAAGCCAAGGATCTACTAAAGAATTGAACACAGTCAAAATGTTATGATATATACCTGGGTAAAGTTATCTACCATTTAAATTTCATGGAGACTGGGGCAGGGCTATTTTTTTGGAACCAGGATATTTTTGCTTTCTTTTGGGTCAAGATTATTTATTATTTATTGATTATTTATTTTTTCAACTAATGTAATGGATATAATTAGTTCCTTTTTATACAGCCTGAGGAAGAATATTTCTTTTCAAGATATTTTGGGGTTGGAAATTTATTCCAAAAATTTCCAGGTCCTCTGTCCCCACTGAGAACTAAATGGTCAATCCCATATATGCTGCAGCTGTCAACAGGCATATTAAAATTATAGAAAATGTGTAACTTGAGTCTTTCTCCTGTGTGTGGTTAGTATAAGACCATTGAACTCTCAATTATTAAAATGTGTGTGAAGAACTCATCAAGGTCTGTCTTTGACACAGAAGTTTTATTTCTCTGAATTTTCTCTTTGGCTGGATTCTCCCTGCCTACCACCCACCCACCCCCACCCCACCCCCACACACACTTCTAATAGCTGAAACAAAAATCAACTGAAGACATCAGACCCTTTTTGTTGAGACCACCTTTTAATCATCTAGAAAGTAAACACACTTTAACATTGACCATAATTTAGGTGTGGATGAATGTACAAACATACATATACATATTGATGAACAGATGTGCACATGGACTCCAAGGTGATCACTCTCACTTTCCACCAAGGCAGATTTGACAAAAACTCTGTGAACACTCAAGAGAAAAATAAAAATTGCAAAGACTACTCCTGATTTAGTTTAGTAATATGTCTCTTGACCAAAATAATTCTGATTCATTTAATAAAACTGGGTCCAAGGGGCTCCTGCTACAATGATATGTCATGGAGCATATTGATTTTGTAATCCAGTCTACAATGGGGTAATTTGCCCCATTCTCAATAGAAACATTAGCAAGCCATTCTGCACATTGTCCTCTCTGATACCAGTCATTCTTGCTGGCATGCTGTTTCATAGTCTGGATCATAGGATGCACAAGGCAGAGTCACAGACAGTGAGGACTGAGATACACTGTACCATCACATACATGTGAACAGAACCAAACCAGTAGATTTTACAAACTTTGATCAGTAGAGTGGCTTCTAAACCAGACGATTTTTATTGGCTAAATATTACATTCTTCAATGGGATTGAAAACAAAATAAGTGCATGCTTTTGCAATAATATGAATTCTCTTTATATTATAATAAAACAACATGTTTTGAACATAAATTGGATTTAGATTATGATTTTACAATAATAATTAATTACTATGAGTCAGGATATTGTCAATTAATGAAAAATAAGAGTTGTTTATGTTACAGTTCACTGCAGATGTGTTTAATAGCATGTTGAGTTTCCTTTACAAGATTACTGTCTGATGTCCACTGATGACATTCACTGTGATTCTTAAGCTTCAAATTCAACAGGCTATGAATAGGTTCTCTGGTTGAAAGATTCTCACGTCAAGATAATTTCCAGCTATCTGGTAGAAACTGGTGGTATCTGAAATGTTTTTTTAGTAACTTCACATGGCATCTTTTGTATCAGTGGGATAGATGTTCATGCATAGGTGTCTTTCTTGTCTTAAATGCAAGCCAGTCACAAAGTCTTGGTAAAAGTAAATGACAATTAAAAATATTATATGGAAATAAGTTTACTTCTTTGAATTATAGTGACTTTCACAATTTGACACCAAATAGGTGTATTTCTTATCTCAGATAGAAGCCATTTATAAAGTTAGGTCAAGCTATTTTGTATATAAGTCAATTTGTTGTGTGGAAACAGTTTTCCTTCATTCAGTCCCTGTGACCTTGACCATTGACCTTTGGAGTGCAAACACAAGAAGTACCAAGTATGGTTGAAACTGATCTGATGGTTTTTGAGAAGATGCCGAAAATAGCAATTGTTGATGTTACATATGCCAGATCATGCACAATGGACAAAGGGCCAAACTAAACCTCACTTTGTCTTAAAGGGCCATACCAAAAAATCATTTGGTCTTAATGATGGAGAAACCTCATTTTATCTTAACAATGGACAAAGGACCATACCAAAACCTTACTTTGTCTTATGGTAAGGTGTGTTAAAAATGTGTTGCATTATTCATTATGATTAATTATCTTTGTCATTATATAACCTTTCAGAAATTATACTTATAAAGATGAAAGAGAAGACTTATGAAGCTTAGATGGCATACTGGCATTATGTATAAAACTACAATACATGATTGTAATTTATTATCATTCAAAAATACATCTAGACAATCAAGTTTAATAATACACTGTATACAGTTTTTAAAAGTATGAGAAACACAATAAACATTTAGAGAAAGATGGAATTTTCCATTAACAGGATTTTTTCTTAAAACAACATTACAGTTCCATCAGTCTCCACAAGTCAATATTTAATTTTGTTTATCTGAGCCTCATCATGAACCTGTGGCACCAACATAGCAACACTGAATTATCACATGTAATCATTTTTGAATTATCATCGAAAGTGCCAAAGTTCCCAAGTAAAATGTCAGTTTGTTTACATGGGATTGTCTGCCATGTAACTGTTTTTTCCATATATCATCCTAAACAGAACCACCATTAAACAAAGGATCAATGGTCCATATTTATATTATCCTCAGAGCATCTCTCAAGTGTACTGAATGCTTGGGATAAAAGCTTCAAGATCATGTGTGTTATCAAATACTGCATTAGAGCAGCATATATTCTGATTGCAAATTTTGTGTGTATTGCAGTCTAGGATTGGTGTCTACAACCTATTCAAATTCTATGACAATGACACCCCTGATTGCTCCATTCTTGCATTGTGTGTAGAGTTTCATCAATCAATTTTATTTTGAAATAGTAAGAGCAATCATGTACTGCATAATTTGCCCTAATCTGTTTCCAGAGTATCTACTTTGAACTCTGCAAGAAGCCATAATAAATATGCATAATTTTTAGTACCTATATGAGAAAAGACTATTAACTTACATCCTCTTCTGCCCCCCTGCCCCCCCCCCGCACCGTTGTGTACGGATTAAGGATGATCATACTGAAGTAATTGAGAAGTACACCACACAGTAATGTGCTGTAGTCATTCAGATGTGCAAGTGGTGGAATTAACAAAACACAACAGTGATGACTATGGAGATAAGAAATGTTGTTATGTATGAAAAACTGAATAATATTCCTTTTAAAAATTCAGTAATGCAGATTGCAAACTGTCATTGGAAAATTTCTGAGTTTTCTTTAACAGAGATGTGATAAGTCATTTGTGTTTGTTCCCACAACATGGACACAGTGACATTAATTGTCTGCAAGCACCATTACTCTAGTACTCATCCTGATGAAAAAAAACACAGCAATATGACCATCTTCTCTCCATTATCATGACCAGAGTAGAGTTCCAGCTACAACCTTTAAAATGTACACACCCTTTCCCCACTCCAACCCAAACCCTAGGACTGCGTCCAGGATTAGCAACTTTTATTATCAGAAAGACAGCTTTTACAAACATTTGCAAACAGGACAATTTATGTCCATGCTGTTGCATTTTGGGCTTTTAAAAATCACAAATTTTCATTGAATAAAATTTAAAATAGTATAAGCACAGACTGCTTGATATGTAACAAGCTAACTGGTTAAATGACTCACGGCGATAATTCAGTTCCCATATTAAATGTATAGAAACACTATCATAATAAAAATTCAGTAATTTTATATATCTAAATACTTATAATTAAATATGTATCTCTCAGGATAGACCCATCTCTGATGGAAGGTTTTATACGGCAAAAACCATATGAGTTCTGGCATTTTTTTTTATTTGGATGTTTCTGAAATGTGTTTCCAATTTCTCACCTAAAGAATCAGTATAACTTTCAGTACTAAGTGGTCCTAAGTCTATTTGCTAAAAGAATGAAATTGCATCAATAGAACATTGCCTCTATTTCTGTCAGTTTGCAAATGAAATAAGCTCTCAAAAAATATTTTATCACTAATATTTAACATTTCATTATCATTTCAACCATGGAACTTCAAACCAGAATATATTCTATTTTATTTTCGCCCATTTCTAGACTGGTTCTCAATTTTCAAGATAATTACAACCATGAATACTAGAATGGTTCATATTACTGTAGCTTAAGAAGGAACTAAGGGTGGATTATTTCTCATTGCCAAGCTCAATGGTGGTAATGCCCCCCTGTTTAACATGATTCTAAAGGTCATGAGCAATATTCCTTGACATGATAAACAATCTCTCTTTATTCTGAAAAAGCTTAATGGCTTACAGCTGCATAAGCTGGGTGCTAATGTATTTTCACCTATTGATAAAATTGGTTGCTATTGGTTATGTTTGTTCACCTATTCATCAGCTGGGCAAAAAGCAGCTGTTGTCAGGATGGTAGCAGTATTAAATATATGATTTAAGTAACAATTCCCCCTCCAAGTCAAGTCAAACTTTAAATGTATATATATATATATATATATATATATATATATATATATATATATATATATATATATATATATATATATAGATACTCTGTCTGGTGTATATTTATAATTCTCTATAATTAATCCTATATACCTTGATTTCTTTCATAGAAATCTGGAATGACTGTGTAGATAGGTGAGAATTAATTACTAGGTCATCATGCAAGTGTGTCTGCTACACACAAGAGCATATAACACCAATTCAGTTGCATCACTTTTAATGTGATGTGTGCTTAGTCATGATGGAATATGGACTGGTGTGTGCAGGCAAGGTGATGGGTGCCGTTTACTTGTGGATATGGGTTCGAATCTCCGTAGAGTATGAATTAAAAATTCTCTAACCCGTATGATAGTATTATTTGTATTTTATGTATATATATATATATATATATATATATATATATATATATATATATATATATATATATATATATATACCACAATGACAACATAATTTGCTTCATTAAAAGCCTAAAGAACTGCTTTTTATACGTAAATTGTACACATAACGATATTACACGTATTTGTTTAGTTCAGTTACATTGATATCCGCGAACCATTGTATGCAGAGGAGCTATATTGTTTCCATAAATTTTTAGCATAGTCCGAAAGATTTTAGATCCTGCAAACATGCTTTTTAGTGTATGTATACTATTGCATTTGAGCAGAATATGCGAGGGTACCCCCCCTCCTCAATTTACAACCTAAGCAGTTATACATCCACGAAATTTAAATGTCGCAAAATAGTTTAACATGTGAAAACCTTCGATATTTCTAGTATCCGCCAGTGCTAGTAGTTGTGTAGCTAAAGTAGAACCGTGCCTGGTAGAGGTCGATGTAACTAGTCTTGAGTCGATGCAGACTCTCCTCCACACTTTGTACAATATGCCGTCTGCTCAGCCCACCGCTATTGACGTCAGAGACATCCATCGGAAAGCGAACCTTTGTTGCCACAACAATCTTATCACGTTGATGCCTGAAATAAAAGTCAAGTAATATTTGCTGACCCACAGATACGAAAGTGATG
>JAECUM010022075.1:0-31890 GCA_016617855.1 Megalonaias nervosa | reverse complement strand
CAGTATAATCATTTTATAGATTTTGTTCGGGGTAAAGGTACAACAAGAATAGCAACAATTAATGTTGAAGAAATTAACTCAAAATCAAGACCAATTAAATCTGAACATGGACGTGTACTTAATGATCTAAGAAAGTTATTTTCCAGCATCAGCACTTCCTACAACGATGACTTAAAAAATCAAATAATTGAAGCAATACAACATTTGAATCAAGTTGCATCAGACTTAGAATATGTAAATAAGGCTATCGTTGACAGAGAAAAAACATTAAACGTACCGGCAGATAGATTTCTTAATACTTACATAGTTAATGAAGACGGTCCTATTCAGAGTGTAAGTTATAAACGTTTATTTAAAACAGTATTTCTTAAATATTATGGAATTACAGAAGAACAGCTGCCAACGTTTGTAATTCCAGGATTTAACTCTGAAGAGCTAAAGAAATCAGTTAATGATCTTATTGATGAACATTTAAAAGAATATGTGATTCATGGAAAAAATTAATACCAACACGAACCTTTCTTAAATATAATAATGATCCACATGGTGGAGGCCGCCATATCTCACCTGGTATTGTTAATATAACATCTACGATCGCGGTCAATCTCGTATATGACGTAATTGATGGCAGTTATCAAGTACATCTTGAAAAATCCACTCAAGCTCAACAAGGGTATATATTATATGCATTTAGTCCTCAAGTACCGCCCGGGTGGTTAATTGTATCTGAGCCAATTAATCCAGTTTATCTACGTGTACATAATCCATTATTGTCAAGAATAAATTTCAAACTTACTGACCAGACAGGATACATTTTGGATTTAAGAGGGGAATTATTGCATATTAATCTGTATATACGATCGTAGAACGTCCGAGTAAATAATCAGGGGGAAAAAAATAATCTGATTCTGAAATAATCTGATTTTTCATAATCTGATAAGTAAATATATGAAATAGTTAGAAATTTCTTGATCTGATAGGTAAATAGGTGCTCTGATTAATGAAATTGTTACAAATTTCTTTATCTGATAGGTAAATAGGTACTCTAATTAATGAAATGGTTACAAATTTCTTTATCTGATGGGCTAAATGGTACTATTGTTAATGAAATGGTCATAAATTTCTTTATCTGATGGGTAGTTTACTAAAATGAATAATAATCAATTCCTATGATTAAAGCAATTGTATATATAATGAAGCGAGATAACTCTGTCCCCTCTCTCTGCAGAGTAAATTAAACGATTATTTCCCTTACTACTACGTTCGATTTCCAGACAACGAATATATCTTGTTTTTCGTTAATTGTTTAGTGATTTATTTGTTCTCCGTTAGCAATTAGCTGTCACTGGAGCAGTAATTTGTAACAGAAAAGGATATTTATGCACCTTTTGACTCTGATGACTTTAAATCAAGTCAGTTTACACAAGTGCATAATTACAAATCAGAGTTATTTTTAGCTCTAACACATGTATTTTGACCTTAACGAACGATAACTCATACAGAAAATGTAATGTGCGATTATTTTATACAGTGTATTTTATGAATTATGTTTGAAAAATTGAAGTAAATCTACGCTACAGTTCTACAATAATTGTGATTTTATTCAGTATATTGGTCGTACGTAATTTGCCTGCTTATTCGGTGTTGGGTTAACTACATAATAATTTTAAAACGTCTATATGTATGAATCGGAAAATGGCTCAGTGGTATAGTGTTGGGACTATGATACTGACGACCGTGGTTCGATTCTTGTGGCTGACGAGTGTCGACAGTATTCGGAACGATGCCATTTTATGTATAAGGTTGGGGAGGGAAGCTTAGCTCCAACGAATTCAATACCCCCTCATCACGTTAAACAACGTGGTGAGTGCGTTTTGCACTTACCCCGGGGTTTGATTTGGTGGGGGGGATTATTGAATTCGCAATGCTATGAAGAGCTCCCTAAAATAATCGGTAGCATGCCTGAGCTCTCTACCTCATTTGAAAGGCCCCCCACAAGGAAACATTCAGAAAGAATGCTAGCCAATAGAAACAGAACATGGGGTGCCAATAATGTTCATAACAAAGACATCATCATGCAAAGGACCCCATGAAAGGCAATCAAGGGCCAGTGACGGGTAGGATGCTACTGATCATTTTTGATATTTTTAATAATAATAAAAATTATATAAAGACCAAGTCAGTCAACACAAAGTCAGTCAACTTTAAAACTTGAAAGGCCAAACGTCAAGGTCAAAGGCAAGTCAAAGTTAAAAACTTGAATGTCAATTATTTTTTATTTTAAAGAAATAATTATTATATAATGAACCAAGAAAATATCAATGCTATTATTTACGCTATTAAAAAATTAAAACATAACGGAATAAATCTCTCTGATAATCTCGATCCTGAGAAAATTATGTGTGACTTTGAAATATTAAAACAAAGAAAATTTGAAAATAAATACACATTACCATCCAATTATAAATTCGTAAAATTAATTTATCATTCTATGTTAGAATCCTTGGCAATGGTACATGAAAAACAGGTAAAACTGTTTGCGCCTCTTGCACGTTCGATCGAAAATATCAGATCCGAACTATCTCGTGAATACGAGAAAAAGAAGATTGTGGACAATCGTGTAATGCAGTTGAGAAAGATTATGTTATTTGATTCTGTCAATGACACTGAGAGTGACACTGAGAGCAGCGACGGTGAAGGTACCCCTGGCAAAAATGATAGAGTCGAACTATATACAGTATAAAAAAAATATTTATTTGTTAGGAAGACAGAGTTAGATATATTCAAATATAATCAGCTGATCATATTTTATTGAATATGCAGATCTAGTAATACTATTTGCGACAAATTGTACTGATTGTGGATGTATGCTAAAATATTTGGCTCCTGCGTTTATTGATGGAAAAGTTATTTCTTGGCTTGTTTCTGTACTTATGGATTTAATAGATCTTCTTGCAAACTTTTTACATTTTCCAGTATTTCCACGTGCAGAATTCTGACTCGGTGTAATAGCTTGCAGGTTAGATAACCGATTATTTTTGGGATCTCCATCAATGTGATCAACTACAAGTCCATTTTTAACGACTCCATGAAAACATTCGAATATGAATCTATTTGATAAATAATTTTTATTTCTACTGGTATTGAATCTAAAATAACCAAATTTATCAAGGCTACCGACTGGTTTTTTTTATTTACAGTGTCTGATTACACCATCTCGTGATGCTTCATAATTTTGTATTATAGGATGTTTAACAAATTCGTGTTTCTCATAGTACTCAATTTTCAATTTTCTTATAATATTATTGTCAATCATTTTTTCATGAGTCTGCTTTGTTTGATTCATTATATATAAATTACATTTGTTTAAATCATTATTTGTTTGATTCATTATATATGAATTACATTTGTTTAAATCATTATTTGTTTGATTAATTATATATAAATTACATTTCTTTAAATCATTATTTGTTTGATTCATTATATAATCATTGTCAATATCATTATTTTGAATCTGATTTGTCTGATTCATTTTATATATATATTATTTGTTTAAATCGTTATTTTGAGAATCTGGCCAAATAATCTTCTGCTGATTTTATAGGAGATTCGCCCGACGTTTTCTTATCGTAATATCGTTTTAATTCCCTGTATTTTTTTCCGCCGCATTTTAAACACAGCTGAGTTTTTCCTTTTACTCCAACACCGCATTGAATACATGGTATTGGTCCTGTACTTCCATTTTTGATACTTTGCGCATGATTTCCGCAGTATTTGTTCACGCACGATTTATTACAAGGAGAAGTATGTCCAATTTTAAGCCAAGCACATTTGTTCTTTGTTTCAAGCATTATTATATATCAAAATTTTAATTTAAATACTTGTCTTAATTATATGAACGAATTATCGGCAATTGAACCTAAAAGAGCCAGATTTGATCTAGATAGATTTTCAGAATATAAATTTAGTATTTCTATGCAGGATCTGGCATTAACGGATGTGGAAATAACCGAACGTATCCGTGAAGCAAAGAATGAATTTCGTAATAATGGTGCTGCTCATGTATGGTCAACATTCAGAGTCGGAAATGTTACTAATATGATGAATGACGAACGAGGAAAAGCAATTATTAATCACCTTGATGATCAAAAATATTTTATTTTAATAAAATTTATTGTAAATACAGAAGAAGATACTTGGATTATTCGTGACAAGCGTGATCCAGTCCGCATACAGTCAGGAAATAATATTGTTCTTTTGAGTAATAAATCTAAACCCGGAATACTAACCGGTGTTGACAAACCGTATTATGAACGCGCATATCCAGTTACTGCCGTTGTATATGCAATATATCCGCTGAATAATAAACCTGACGTTGGGGATCTCAAACCGATGAGACTGTTAGAGTTAAGAATAAACTGTGTAGCTGAACGAGTTACAAAACATTTCATAAACGCGATACGTGGTAATGGTTTAACAGATTTACGAAGTAAAAAAATAAATACGTGGGCAGAATCAGTTAAAGATACCGGAGCATCTATTAAAGATGTTGCTGATCTAGAAAAGAAATTAAGATTTCCAATAACAGTAAAGACGTTAACAGGAGATGTTTTATATAAACCGAAATACATAAAAAATGGAGCTCCGATAGATATTATTGATCATAATTTGCATGCGTGGACCTCAGCAGTAACAATATATCCACGAGACAGAACGGTTAAATTTTATGATGGTCATATATTTGATTTTATCAAAAATATCAGTAAAAGCGACCCTGTATCTGTTTGGTTATTTCAAAGTTCAGAATATGATTATTACGATCAGTTTGTACGGCCTAATGGTGATATTTATCGTACAGAATCTCTTAATGTAGAAATGGAACATCTTGCGCTGAAATATACTTCTGACGATGTCAAAGTTAGACAATTATTAAATAATTGTTTTACTGTTCCATCTGTAGCGGCTCATTTTGCTCAGGAGAAAAATTTATGGAAACCAACACGATCGGAATTTCTTGAAGATATCCATAAAAGCTGCGTAGAATATGAACACGGAGGATTGTGGAATACTAAATATAAGTATAATGACGTTATCTCAATTGATATGGTAGCGTGTTATCCTGGGAGTTTTCTTGGGTACGGAGAATGTTCTGAATACTTTAAGAGATTTGAACATCCATCACACGAGATGACCAGAGTTGCGATAAACGGACATTTACCAGATTTTGACTTAACCGGATTTGCTCATGTAGAATCATTTGAGTTTGCAGAAAATCTCCATCCGATTACTTATACTTGGTTTGGAAGACATTTTTTAGAAAAATGTTGGGTTCCAATAGTACTATTGCGATATATGCTTGATGCTGAAATTTTAATATCGTTGAGGGTAAATGAAGCAATTATATCTTATAGTCCACAGAAGCAAGTTTGGTTACCAGAACCGGATAGATTTAATATCGATGATGACAGAAAAGAATTTCCTGATCTTAATGAAGATGACATTATTAAAATTACTAATAATATACGTAAATGCAGGGACGAGCATGATGAAAAACTTGCAAAAGATCTCGGTAGAAAGATAATTGGTAAATTTACTCAAGGAGGAGCATATGATCATAAAAGACACTGTACAAGATTGATTATGGACGATGCTGAACTCGATTTTATAATCGCTGATACAACGGAAAAAACACATTTATAAATCGGAGTAATGCTTATTTATCAGACGGAACCAAACTAGGTACAATTGTGAGCTATCTTGATGGTGACTCACCGCAATTTAATCATTTAAGATCATCAATGTTGGCATATGTTTCTATAAATCTACTGTCTATGATAAATAGATTTCCTCGTTACGCTGTCAGAGTCGCCACGGATTCGTTTTATATAAATAAAAAATATACAGATTTGTTAAAATCGCTACTTGGTAATGGTGAATGGGGATCATGGAGAATAAAACAAGAAAATATACTTAGTTATTCTGAATCTGCCGACGTTGAAATTAAGGAAATATATTACAAAAATAATAATCAAGTATCAAAGTCATCTGCACCATCTGTATATGATCCTGTGGCTAGACATAAGACTGTTTATCTTAACGGATGCGGTGGTTCAGGTAAAACAACTCGTGTGATTAAATTATTCATGAATAATAATTCAGATATAATTGTTTTGACACCGACACATAAACTCGCCAGAGAAATAAAAGAACGAGGAGTAAAATCGTGTACTTCTCATAGTTTCTTTAGATGGTGTGGAGACACATGGACTCCTGAGCGAATGGGTGAGAAATATATACCTAAATATATTATATGGGACGAGATATGCACGGTGTCGTTAGAAATATTAAAAATATTTCTTGAATGGCTATTGACGAAGAATACTGCTATAATAATGTGCGGTGATCATGGTCAACCACCACCTTTTATTGGACAGTCACCACATGAATGGCTGAAGAATAATGTAGATTATTATGAAGAAATAAATGATGACCATAGAGCTATTGATGAACCGCTGAAGGAGTTTAAAAGGTTAATCAGACTACAGCCAGATAAAATACAATGTGAAATAATGCGAGGAGTAATTCCAGAGACTACAATGAATGATTTTCTGAGTTTATGGAATCCCGCTGATTTAATAGTTGCAAGTGTGAAAGATAGTTCGTGATGAACTACAGGAGAAATTATTTCTGTTACATAAAGAAAAGTTTTCAGATCTACCTGTACCATTATGTTATCGCCCAGCAGATACTCGACGACAGAATATTGAAGCTGAAATTTCTGGTGGTGGAATACACAATCTTGTCTTGAATGATATTGTTTTAGTCGATATTAATGTTGTTGAGAATGCGCTGAGTATGAATAAATCACCTTGGACGTTAGGATACGCTATAACGATTCATTCGTCACAGGGGTTAACTATTTCTGATACAAATATCTGGATTATAGATGATCGGATCGAATGGTCAAATTTAGTCTATCTCGCAGTTTCTCGAGTCGGAAGAATATATCAACTACATAGGGTTATTATGAATTTTACAGAAAATAATAATCAAACTGTTAATAATGACGTAATAAGAAAAAAATATCTGGTTATAAGCAATGTGACAAAACAAATAATCGTGACTTTGATATTGATACTGAATTTATTATAACACTAAAACAACGACAGAATAATCATTGTGCAAGCTGTAACTGTAATATGTTATGGCAATATTCGAATAATAATCCAAGACAATTTACCGTAGACAGAATTAATAGTGATTTTGGTCATACACGTAATAATGTCATATTGACCTGTCTTCAATGTAATCGACGTAGAGGTGCTAATTTACATAAGTGAAGGTGGTGGCAATTGTGTGTCTTTAGGAATTACTTGTAATTGTTCACGTACAAATCCACGTTGAGGAGCTGTAGAATCTAGTCTGTAGATTGGAGGTCTACCAGTGGATCTTACCACGCTAGAAATTGTATGTGTAGTCACGCTCCAGATAGGATCAGTTGCTCTTTTTTAACCACCTTCAAGCTCACCAGGTTCATATAAATATCTTACAGTTACATTACCTAATACTGGTTGAGAGAAAGATTCACGGCGTTGTATTTGTATATATTTTTTTGGTAATCGCATTAGAAGGTTTCATGGAAGTTGAACGAGTAATTTCATTATTTAACGCAGCTATCACACCTGGTAATCTTGCAACCCATTCACGAGATCTCTCACCGGACTTAAAGTCAGTGGATATTTCCTTTGCATATTGGTATCCAAATAACCGCTCAGCAAGTGTTCGATAAAATTGTTCAACGATTGACTGATCACGATGAATTTCAGTATGTCCTCGTCTGATTTTAACGTTATGCTTTTTCATCAACGATAATACCGCACCAAGAAATTCTTTGCCAGGATCAACTTGTAATAGCTGTGGCCACCGTTGACCACTACGTTGATAAATTCGCTCAAACGCAGATGCAACTTCAGATGCTGTCTTTGTTGATAATGGTTCCGCTTCTTTATATCTACTTGCAACATCAACGACAGTCAATGCGTATTTGTATGTGCGTGATTGACGTCTACCAATTTTAATGGTGTCATGTGGTAAAAATAAAATATCTGCTTGATGAACTTCATTAGGGACGCAGTCATCAAAATGTGCGTACTGAATTTTTTTAGGTGGTGGTAGATAAATTTGCCATATTGCCTGTCGTGCTAACCACGCTGCAGCAACAGAACGTGAAACTTTTGCTGCTTCAGATAATTTAGTAATCGCTGATCTGCCTTTCCAATATCCTCTTGGGCTATAATAAACAGACTCCATTATAATAGTTATATAATTAATTACCAGCCCCTAACATTATTTTACCTTTCATGGCAGATTTTACTAGAAAACTAGCGAGTTTTTCTCTAACAGATTTATTAGGTATAGAATTTAACGCATGAATTAATTTTACATCTGCGAGATGCCGTTGTTGTAAATCTTTACTTTTATACGCAACGTCATGAACATGACACGCTTGATCAGTCTTATTTATTGGATACTCTCCTGATTTTGGTTGATCTTGATCATCAAGTCGGATATCAAGTCGAGTTCCAGGACCACAATAATTATATCCAGGAAGATGTTTCTCACCGGCGTATTTAGCCCATGGAACTCCTGGCAATTTCCCTAATGAAGCGGCGATATCTCCACCTGTCTTTGTTCCTGACTTAGTCATGGAGACAAATTTGTATTCCTTCGTGCCACATTTGCACATTTGCCTGTCAGAGCACGTCGTTTATTCTTCGTTGTTATCGTTGTTAATTCAGCAGTGGGTGTAGATGCTCTACATCGAACACAATATAGATTCATATTATTAATAATATGGATACAATAATTGACTTTTCGGCGACACGAAAGCAAGAACCAGTAAAGCACCATCCAGCACTACCAAATTCTATCAGAATGATTATAATAGGTCCATCTGGATCAGGTAAAACACAACTATTATTAAATTTAATAATGAGATGGTTGAGATGGAGTAAACTGTATTTAGTAGCACCAACTGCAATTGATCAACACTGTTACGATGTACTCAGGGATCTTAATGAGAAAGCGAAATCAATTAATGAAGAAGGTGAAGATAATGATATTATTGATTTTATAACAGATATTAATGAAGCACCGTCCATAGATGACCTAGATAGATTTATTAATAATTTAGTAGTATATGACGACGTGATGATGGATAAACAAACAAATCAAGCTACGATATTTTCCAAAGGTAGACACAAAAATACGTACATATACCGAAGGTGATCAGAGACTACTGCAATATTTTAGTTGTATTTAACGGAATAGATAAGTACACACAAAAATATATCTATTACAACTGGTGTTCAGGAGATATGGACCCGATCAAGTTCAAAAACTTCTTTTCCCAAGCACAAGCTACTCCATTTGGATTTATAACGATAAATTTACATGATCTAAGATCTAGGTATCGAATAGGTCTAGATAAAATATTTGGTTGATTTATAGCAGCAGGCAGGGTGAACGACAAAAAATTAATTGACCCGGCGAGTAAACTAAACGCACTATAAAATAAAAACAAAAAGTCAAAAATAAAATACCAAAAATAACTAACCCAAACGATTTATTATCCGTTTTGGAAATAATATCGGTTAGAAGGTTCGGTTTAGCGTTATTGACCTTATTTTTTCAGCCATTCGTAGGAACCTTTATTTTCTGAAAATAAGGTCAGGAAACCAATTGTAGGGTTCACCCTGCCTGCTGCTTTACTTTTTAGTTTTTGTATTTTTATTTTTATTATTTCAATTTTAATCTAAAATATAAAACAACATTGGAAATATTTTTCAAGAAGTGTACAAGGTGATAAAATTCAAAAATTTCATTCTTTAACATAACATAGTTTAAAGAATATAATATATATTATATTTACTAATTTAATACTGGCAGACACATCAAATAGTTTTAAGTATAAAGATAAAGTAATATCGGTATCAATTTATCAATTCAAAATCAAATATTAAAGCAAACAGAAAATATATATATATATATATATATATATATATATATATATATATATATATATATATATATATATATATATATATATATATATATATATATATATATATATATATATATATATATATATTTAAAGGGTAATAAAACTTTCATCTCAGCTTCTTCATAAACGTTGTAAATTTATTTTAAAGTCATTTCACTAAACTATTCTGCGGATTGGTTATATAAACCCAATATTATATATACAATCTTACATTTTCACTTATTTGAAATGAAATTATGAAACTTGGAAAGTTTGTCAGATAATTTAAATCTTTGCAAGCCACAAAAACAATGGGAATAATTCGACTTGTTTCGTAAATTTCATTTAAAATGAGCTCTCATGTAAGATCCTCTGTTTATATTTCTTTTCAGTGTCCACCGAACTAGAAGATAGGAGAAGAATAGTTTGGTCCAGAATTATGGCTTTAAAACTGCATAATGGTCTGCACTGCCTGATTCCAATTTTCTATAAAATATAAAGTCAGGATCAGTACAGAATGTGATCCCAAGTAATCTGGTAGAGAACTTTAAGTGATTTTTCAATTAATATCCACCCTAGCGAAACACTTATCTTTGGTTGCATAATTTGAAACTGATATTACATGAGAATAAAATAATTCAAATTTCAATATAATTACATACGTATACATCATGTAAACAAAACTGCTTTAAAACTTGCACTGCAATTGTCTTCCGCGCATCTAGTTAACCCCTTAGCGGTAAACACAATCCCTAAATGTAAATGGTTCTTTTCTAAATCTGTATAGTATCGTATTTTTAAACACACCACATATTAGATGGAACATTACCTTTATGAATATCACTATCTCAGTTTTAACAAGTAAATTCAATGGATAGTTGTGCCACACCTACCTTTGTGAGGTGACACAACTTTACAAAAATGAAATAAAAATGTAACCTTTAAGGTAAAGCTGTAAAGCTATCTGATAGTGACTCTACTTCAAAGGGCATTGAGTAAATATATAGAAAACGGGGTAAACAGAATCATACAGTGACATTGTCCTTGAAAATATATCTTGTCTGTGACACATGAGATGCCATAACTCTGAGAAGCATAAGAGTACTGTAGTTGACCCATGTGCCTCATTATAATCCTAATATGTTTAACTGTGACCTTGACCTTGAGGATAAGACCCAAAATGGGTAATGCAAACGCATCTTACTGTGACAATATATAAACATCCGTGTGTTTATCCACTTATTTTAACCAGCTTTAAAAATTCAGAGCAGTAGGGAGGATGTGACTGAAACCTAATATATTGACGTGTGACCTTATTCATGAAGATACGCAACACATCCTTTTTTGATGATATATAGTTGTTGTTGTTGTTGTTGTTATAGGGTTTAACGCCATTTTTCAGCACAAGATAGGCTATACATGGCGGCCAGTATTAATGGTGGAGGAAGAACCCTGGAAAATCCCGGAAGAACCACCGACCCACGAGAAGCTACTGGCAGGCTTTCTCACGTACCCACGTTAGCCGAGCCTGGACTCGAACTCACGCAGACAGAGGTGAGATGGCAGTGATCCGTAACGGTCAGCGCTTTAGACCACTCGGCCACTCGGGGCCCCGATGATATATAGTAATAGCAAGTAACTACTTCATCTCAATTGACTCTAAGATTTTAGAGTAAAGGGAAAGTAGAATAGAAGATAGGAAATATTGCACAATGACATTGACCTTGAATATATGATGTATAATGTGACCTTGAAGTTATGACGGACACTATGGTACCGAACACACTTGCTTTTAATGATATATAGTTAAATGATGGTACATCCTCTATTCTTTTTATCTAATATTTTGGGATATAGTGTACAAAATACAGGCTAACGGAAAAATTAAATTGTTTATCTGTGTCCTTAACTTAAAATCCACTAATGATGATATATAAGTATCCTAAGTTTCATTCCTTTAGCCTAACAAAGTTCAAAAGTTATAGTTCGGATGGGAACGTAAGACGGAAAAATTAAGATAATGATAACAACTTTGACCTTTAGGATTTTAACCCAATGTGGCACAAGACATACCATTTAATAACGAAATATACGTATTCCAAGTTACATTCCTTAATATAAAACTTCTTTAAAGCCTCTGAACCAATGGATTGTGTGATGGAAAACTTAGTTAATGATTCGTGACCACACCCTCGAAGCTAAAGACCATAATATGGCATGTGACACACTTTGTAGTGATGATATAGCAGTATACAACGTTTGCTCGCTTAATCTAAAACCATTCAAAGATCAGAGATCAGAAGGAATGTGCGATGGAAACCATTCATTATTGGGTAGTGACATCGACCTTGATATATGAACCTCAATTAGTTCGTAAAACACCTTCTATTGATGATAAGTTTCATCATTTAATCTCACAAGGCTCTAAAGTTAGAGCTATGAGATGGCACGTGTGATCAAAGAGCACAATAATTATCATTCACCTTGACACTTTCTCCTAGTTATACATAACATCTGTACAAAGTTGCATCTATTAATCACAATCGGCTTAAAAGTGAGAGAGGAAGGCACAGTGAGAAACATACCAACAAAGGCAACCTGAAATATTGAGCCATGCCATTGACTTAGAAAATCAGATCCCGAATGGTGATCGCGAAACGCTTATCATGTATAAGTGTACTACGTTTCGTTCCTTAGTAATGATTGGCTTGAATATTTTCAGCCGAAATGAAATTACAACGGACCTACAGACTGATTCATGTATGGATAGACGGATAGAAAGAAAAGCAAAATATTTGCCCCACGCTTTTCTCAAAAAGCTAAGGGCTGGAACATTAACTTTTTAAACGCCACATAACACAACATTAACTTAAAAAATCAAATCGATCCTGCCGCCATTCGTGAATCTTTATCAGCGTATAGCATAAACAATTTAAATAAATTTTGATCAATGTGGTCAACATCCCTTAGGTCTAAATTCGTTCTCAATGTCATCTACGAACATAAAAATATGAATGGGAATATATACTGCACTTGACAGATTGCAATATCCCAGAAAACAATTTCAAAATTTTACCTGTATATTTACCTCATTTAAATTTTCTTGTACATGTAAAAAAATAACGTGAAACATACACGTTAAACACATATCCTAATTTAAATCAATGTAAATCTCTGAATAAATCCTCAAAAGTATTTGTTAGATCGAAAAAAGAACAAAACAATTTATTTCATTGTTTTAAACCGCTCCGGTGGTCTAGTAGTTAGAGCGTCCGCCTCAGATGCGGGAGGTCGCGGGTTCGAACCCCCGCCGAGTCATACCAAAGACTTATAAAAATTGTGCTAACAAGTGCCTCGCTTGGCACTCAACATTAAGAGGTTAGTGTTAGGACTTGTCGGCCTGGTGTCAGAATAATGTCACTGGGTGGGACATCATGTTACATGTCTGCGGCATGATGTCCCAGTGCTAGAAATCACTATAAACTGCCACACTGCAGACATCGTAGCGATATGACTGAAAACTTTTTAAACCTACGTTAAAAATCCAAATCACACACACTCACACTTCCAGTGTTTTAAAAATATATAAGACCGTGCAGAGTCAAGATGTTGTCAATACATAGTTTCAATAATTCCGTTTCTTCTTTAATATATAGGTTATGTGATTCTGCCTAATGGAGAGGTCTATTCTTACGTTGTCTAGGGTCAGGTTTTCCAACAATACGCATAGAAATATTAGAGCTATTTTTTCAGTTTTGTTCACAGAATATATTTCATGTATTGGAGCTATACATCCTAATGACCAAGAATCTAGAAAATGTCCTATATCAAAGAAATTATTCTATATACAACTTGAGAAAACTAGCAATGTGTCAGTACCAAACACAAGAAATTAATTCACCATTATATCGGACCCATGACGTTTCCTAACATCAATATTGATTAACTTCTTGATAAATTTCGTCTTGAGATACAGTATCAGATAGTTCATTTAACAAAGTTTGTACTTAAGATTATAGAATATCTGTAACAAAATTGCAATTTTATTCATCCACATAAAGCCATCTCGTATACACATTCGATTAATAAAACAATTTCGAAATGCATATGTAAAATTTACCATTTTTGTAACTTTAAATGCGATGCCTTTCCTTTCTTGTTTGCTGAGAACAGAATCTTATCTGCGAGTCCAATTGTATTGGCTTTTATGCGAGTTTACATTTTTATTACCGATCAGGGTCTACGTCCCATTACTTTTTTCATCCGCACGAGCAGCATGAATGTATTCCCATTTGTACATAAGCAAAAGTCCAGACTCGAGCGTCTGAGTTTAAAAAAAAAATAAAGGAATTCTTCGATGCCCCAATCTTATAAAACCCTGACTCCATCGCCCGCGTAGTTTTGTTGATATAAAGGCTGTCGAAAACAATAATGACATGTGCGACTAACCTCCCTGAGACTGGTTCCTTTTTGTGTGAGAATTTTAAATTAAATAAACACAATGAAATTATAGTCATCGAAAGCATTATTGTTTGAAGTATGTAAATATCAAGAGGGAACTGGAGTCTGTGCCTGATGCAGGATTGAAATGTTTCGTTCCAGAAAACCTTAAGTCGCTATGTAGCCCCACGGGAGTGATGATACATATTCCATTGCAGTGAGGAAACGTATTAGACAATTATAGGCAATGGAGAAAACGACCAGGGAAGTGAATGGTTTTGTTTATGTCAGTAGATATTCAGGTACAAATATTGCAGTTAATATGCTGTGATTGGGCCAAACATCTTAAAGAAACATTTTTCTGAGCAAGAAAAGTTGTCTTTGCAAATCATCAGTCACTGCAACCTCATTACACAAAATTTGTTGATTGAATAAGCAATACGATAATGATTTTATTATTACAGTGTACCATGGAATAACATTTCCAACAGATGCAAGAAAGGCATGCATGTTTGAGCTATTAGGACTTCTTCTGGATGAACCACGGTTGACTGTGAGAGAGCTACATGCAACAGCAGAGCAGTAAAGTATCAATATATCTTCACCATCCACGCGGGATGAAACTGCACGCGTTGTGACCAATGCGAAAAACCACAGTCGTATCTCAGCTACTCTTGCCTCCGCTGCTGTCATTTACACTCGCAAATGAGTTCAGGTCCAATAATTAGAGCTGCACAAACGCGTTGGTGGTTTCGAAGATTACAGGGCAACAATCCTAGGCGCCATGAAGCTTTTCTTGAACATGCATCCGGGAAAAAATATCAACGTTAGAGTACCTGCATGCAACGTCGCTCAAGATAAAATTATTCTCGTTGCAGGATTTTCTAAGTGACTCATGTCCGCAAACATTTCTGCTTCCAATGACGGGGTCAAAATTTTACGCAGTTGGTTTCACTGTGGTGTTTTGATAATCTAGAACCGCGCAGACACCATGCCATCAAGGATGAAATCGACCACGGTTCTGCAGAGGTCCTCAAGAAGTTTGACGTTTACACCAGAAATGATTCTCGATGGATTTTCTCCAGATACCTTCTAGTTCCTGTTAAGGTTCCTCCGTACACGTATTTTCGTCGGTCGAGTTAAATGCCAACACCAGCGTGTATTTCACGGCGAGGAGTGGTAAACGAGGGAAAACGACAACTGACGTTTAGAATGGGTGATTTTGTCCACGCTGCAACCAGCAAGTGGTAATACACATCAGTGTCGAAAAGAAAATGACAAAACCTGGGTGATTTCCTCTTTTGGCAACATAGCGTTCCCTATACACGTTTCTAAGACCTTACTCAAAATGTTTGAAGAGCCTAATCTGTTATTGCCGGTAATGTAAATGGTTGAAAGATCTGCCATGGGGTAATTGAACCATCAGTATATGCACAAAACGAAGATTCAAGTGAGCGGACTGAACTTGATCTATTGTGGTTGAGTAAAATGGATTGTCAGGGGTGCGGCACTCATACGTATGGATAAAAGAACTTTCCCGAATGATATACCGGAAGAGCAAGCACCATGAGAAAAATTTCCATGTCGACGCTTCTTGCATGTATTTAGCACGATTATGCAGTTATCTGGCAAGCAAATTTTAAAACTGATCTCGTTGCAACAGAAGATAAATATCCTATATGTGATTTAAGTGGAATTTGAATGCTTGAACGTTCCCGTGGAAGCTTCATTTCCTCACGCCGTTACCGTTCAGCCACGCAAGTTTCCGAACACTAAACCTTGGAAATTTTCCATGGAGGTACTTGAAAGATGCTTGTGTTCTCTCCATGGCCTTGACAAAGTTTGTCATCAGACCCAGCTTGATGTGCAAGGGTGGTAACTAAATCTTCCTTGATTCAACAAGTGGTGAATGCTGAACACTTTTCTTCCCAGGCAACAATGACAGTCGGAGTGGCCAATCATTCTTGATGTACGACTATCCAATTCGCGGAGAAAACAGCAGTACTTTGTGTATCCAGTCTGCAGACAAAGCAAGAGAGTAAGAACCTTCAAATCGCCACAAAGCTACCTCTGATGCTGGTCATAGTTTGTTCACCTCAAAAGTTGTTTCATGTTTTCGTAGATTTTCTTCATATGGACTGCATGACCAACTAGAATTGATGGCAAAACATTGCCATTATGCAGCAAACAGATGTAAGACTCATCTTTGATGAATCAATAAACAGTCTCCACAAATCTGGATTATGAACGATGTTGAGGGCTGCCATCACACCATCGATGTTGTTGCAGGATACGAGATCACCTTCCATGACGAAGAATGGGACAACATCCTTTAGACGGTAACGGAACATGGAAATCCTAACATCACCTGCCAGGACATTCCACTGCTGTAATCTGGAGCCCTTGGATAGTTCCAAATCCCTGACAAGGTCACTCAGTTCACCTTGTGTTATGAGGTATGGTACAGAGGAAGAGGTTAGGAGAAATATATGTCATGTGACATTATGGTTCAGGACTAGAAGTTTTCTTCACTTCGTCTTCTTCGTCTGACTCAAGTGAGAATGATTCTGGTGCATCAGGAACAGGCAGTCCTTCTCCGTGGGGTATTGGGAGTATAGCTGGTGGAATGTTTGGACAATGCACAGTACACTTGTTTTTCTTTGATACACCTTTCCCAACTGGAGACACCATGCAGAAGTAACAATTGCTGATATGATCTGTTGACTCTCTCCAAATCATTGGCACTGCAAAAGGCATAGAGTTCCTTTTCCTGTTCAACCACTGGCGAAGATTTGTTGCACAAGTGTTGCAGCATATATATGGGGCCCACCTCTTGTCCTGATGTCCAATTTTGCAACCAAAATAAAGGTGATAGGCTTTCTTTCCCATAGTGGTTATGCTGCGCTTTTGAGATGCAAAAGTCACTTCCCCACAAACATAGCAGAAGTTATCTGCATTGTTCACACAAGTACGAGAAATCTCTGCTCACTTTGGCTAAATAAAAATGTGTCCCTTTGCAAAATCAAACACTGACAAATAAGTGAACACGACACTGTATGATTTCTAGACCTGATATAGGGCCATTTGTTCAGCAGAGTGATGAAAGGTTAGTTATGATTGCATCATTTATGACTTCTAGGAATAACATGATGCAATTCATATCATGTATGAAGCAATACCAGCTTCAGATTGCATCATTTATTGTTTTGCCTAAAAATAAAGTACTGTCAAAAAGTCAGTCATAGATTTATTCATAGATCCAATCAAAGATGAATTTTATAGTCATTTCTTGTTTAAATTGAGATCCCTTCCTTTGATAACTCACTTATCCTCCACCATTCCCAAGTCAAGGGTCGTATATACTAACCCAGTATCATATCTTTAAAACTAGATCCAATCAACAATTTTAAACATCATTTTCGTTCTCAGTGACCCGGGATTTGTAAAGTTTGACTACATTTATTTCGGAAGCATTTCGGCTGTAGACCAGTGTTATCAAAGTTATAAGATGAAAATGTACCAGGTACTTACTGTATTATGAAGTTAATCTAAAATAATCCTAAAAGGTTCTATTCAAGTCCAAAAGAATTGAATGTTCCGAATAAATATTAGATCCTCGAATGTACGTTTCACTATCGTATTGTCTAGTATTCCTTTCAATAATTCACAATTGTCAAAGAATGATATTCTAGTCCAATGAACACTTGGTAGTTTCAGTGAATATATGTATCCTCTCAAACCATCTAAACAGAACATCAAATACATCTGCAGACTGACTTCAATGTATGGACTATGAATCCGAAACAGGAATCAATCCAAAACTGAGATGAATTTTATTGCTCAGTTTACTAGTTACATACACCTTCAAGAGTCTATTTCGAGTATATGTTGCAATATACCCCACGTGACAGATCTTACTATTCGATCTAATATTTCAAAATACCTATTCATCTGACCTAACCCACCCAACTAGAAATAGCTTAATCCTTCTAAGAATCCACCTTTCCTAAGCCCTCCAGACAATGACAAATGACCCCAAAGTTGTTAACAGGTTTTACTATAAGAAACCTTCAACAGCTATTTATAAATCCTACGCAGTCTACACTCGCTGTTACCACTCTATTGTCATAAACTAAGTAACAGAAAGAAGCAACACCAACAAGGTTTGTAAAAGTTAACAAAACATTTAATTATCAAAGTTGTAAATGAAAATGTGAAAAGAACTTAAAGTATTATGAAGTGAATCCAAAATAATACTGATAAAGTTCTATGAATTCCAAAAAAGTAAAAAGTTCTGTAAAAATTTCAAAACCCGATTTGCTCCTGTCCGCCATGAATTGTAACGTTGTCATAATTCACATCAGTTCTAGAATAATACTATAGTCCAAATAATGAGCACTTTCTATTTCCACTGAACATTCCAAACAAAGGTTTTTCCTCCGGAATAACTTCTAAGTGAAACATAAAACACGTCTGCAGACTTACAACAGGAACAAAACAATTGAGGATGACTCCAAAATCGGAATCCAACTGATTGATCAGTTCCCTCCTTATGTACGCATATAATTATAGTACGACTATATTTCACAATATACCCCACGTGACGGATCTTGCAACTCATTTTGCCTCGACAATGCCTATTCATGTGACCTAGCCCAACCAATGGGAATTTACTGAAGTATTCTACAAAAAATAAAGATATATTCTACAACAAATTATACATATACATGACACAATAACAATATGAAAAGCTTACCTCTCATTCCACGCGAATAACATATACTGTGATTTGAAAGTAATGTATAACTAGCTTTTATTCTCGTCCTATTTACCTTAACAGCCTAGATGGTATCTACACTTTTAATACGTTGAAACGGTTCATCAATCCTATCAATGACTTCTGATTCTAAAGCTTCCACATAATATACACAGTCTAAATTGGTTGCTTTTGAATTTGCGTTTCTTCTGTGTACATGTTGTACGAAGTTTACTACTGATTGTTTCTGAGATTTTCAAGCGAAAAAGCAGCAACGAAATTTCTCTGCTGATGAAACCAAGGATGTCCAATTCGTCGGTGATAATGCATCCTCTTTTCATGCACTTAAATGAAAATACAAACCGTGGCCAGCCGCAAGTCTATGCGAGAGTCCTACTCAAATAGCTTGTGCATACAATAGCATTACAACTGCTTATAGACGAGAATGTGAGTTATTTTTATACAATCAGAAAATTCGTAGAAAGATCTGGCTTTATTCTTTTGGATTGGTGACTGCTCTGGTTGCGAGAGTGAAACAAAGGTACTTACCTGGGAAAATGACGGATTGATCAGTGGCAAAGTCAGGTGTAGAAAAGGTTCCGTTTGCTTGACAGTAGATGATTGGACAAGTCAGAGGAATAGTTACGTATTGGTTTAATCCTGGAGTGTCATAAAAAGCTGCGTCTCTTTGCTGTTTATAAAGGACCAAGTCACCGAGCGTGCTAGGCGGCTTTCCGCAAGTTCCTCTGTTTGTTATAGCGCCGATCCATGTTCTTCTGTTTCTTACATCGGTGGTCTCTTAAAAGGAAAGGAGAGTAAGCTAGTATTGCGTTTATCAGTAAATAATTTGTTTGAGGATTTTGTGATTTTGTGCGTTTTCACATTACTTTTATCATATTATTAGCTATTTCGTGATGAAGAAATGGAAACTATGCGCCTTTCCCATGGATACACCGATGCAGTCAACCCAGGCAGGCTTTGGTGGGTATTGAACTGGCGACCTTCGGATTAGAGTCCGACTTTCTACAACATGAACTAGTTCGTCAGTCTTCAATGAATGAGTGAGTTTATGAAAACGAGTCAGTTGCTACGTTTGTTAGTGAGTGAGAGCTAATCAGAGAGTAAGATTAAAAGAAAGTGAGGTGCGAGTGGGCTGATAAGCCGTAAACAACTGACTGAAATACTGAACAAACAGTAAAAAAGAACTTAAGAATTAATTAATTAATTGTAAAACTAATAAAATCAAATCGAGACATCTTTATAACGTTTGATTTGGCACATGTCGTATTTAGAAATGTCATGACTCGAAAAGACCGTTTAACGAAACAGAAGAAATTAAGACGGAAAGGAAAGAGTGAATGTAGAAAGCACAAAGCAAAACGAGCTTTCTCAGAAACGAAAAGGGTGAACTAAATGAGAAAATTTACATGCTATTCCGCATAATGGTCATTGTCTTCACTTTTTATCTCATTCTACCCAAAATTTTGTTGCTATTCTTTTCAACAAGGAATGCAGTTCTCTCTGGGTTGTATAGTGTCTAAAATATTACCTATAGTTAGGGCCGGATTTAGACATGGTGAGGCCCTAAGCTATGGGAAACTTATTTGGTAAAGGTCAACAGAGAATACGGCTGTGGAACAGCTGAGCTTGGCAATTGTTTGCTAATTATTACAATGTAAATTATGTAATTTATAGAAAATATCTTGCATAGATAATATTTGTGAACACATTACGCAAACATCAAGGGTTAAATTATTACGTAAATATAAGTTATAATAAAACTGTAATAAATTTTTAAAAATTCTGCAATTTTGAGAGGCTCCTTCACACAGCGAGACCTAAGCTGTAGCTTCTTTAGCCTTTGCCTAAATCCTTCCCTGACTATAGTCATATTAATTTCTTTAGAATCCTCTTCTTGTATCTCTCTGTTTATGTGCATGGAGACATAGATTATTTTGTGGATGCGGAAGCGAAATTAATCCTTAGACGAGAGATATCACAAAATATTTTGAAACGTAAATCAATAGTTTTCTTTATCAGCAACGTCCGCAAATAAATTCTTTCCAAAAATAGTGTGGTGAAAATAGTAGGTCACAGTGACAAAAGGTCTTAGCAATGCCCATGTGCTAGGGATACATAACATATATACAGATGAAAGCCAAAAGGAAATACTATCAGAAAGGTTCTAATAGTTTCTAAATTTAGGAAGTATCATAAACAGAAGAACATGTGTACAGACAGATACAGATATACATAATAAGATAGACAAGCTGAAAGACAGACAGACGCTATGACTGACCAGGTTTCCGTACATATATAAATAGAAATATTCAAAATAAGTGAGTCTTATGAAACCTATCAAAAGTGCAGACTAGTAGGAGGGTTTACAATTTCCCAAAATCAAACTGAATATGAGGTGACCAAATTTTGTATATGCGTCCAAGGAAAAAACATCTGAAGGCAAACTGATATTAATCAGAAGCTTAGACGAACAGTACGGTAAGTTTTTCTATTGAAGAAAACGATGAAAATAACAGAAACGTGTCAAATAATATTCCAAGGATAGTCATCATATCAAATGTGAAAGCTGCAAGTTATTATGGGAGATTCATTATTCGACAGGGATTAAGGTTATGAAATAAAAAGAATAAACCACACATACTGCATGCATAATATCTAGCAAAACTAAAATTGTTTCGAGATTAGTACTTGCTGAGAGCTGCTGTGGCTCAGTGGTTAGCTTGCCGGACTTACGACCAAAAGGTTCCGGGTTCTAATCCTACCATCGGACCAACATGGATGAGCTACCGTGGTGTGTCCTTGGGTAGGGCACTTTACTCTAATTGCCACGGCATTAAATAACATACTTATATTGTTGTGCCGTAAAGTACCAAAACAAAAATAAAGCCCTTGCTGAATCAGCAATATAAATGGCAAGCAATATACCTTTCAGTTTAACTGCTCAACTCATACGGTCTAGCAGATGCAAGGAGAGGAGAAAATCTGTGTAGAGCAATGAATGATACATTTCTCAGATCAGAAAATTCCCCGGAAAGATGAGTGATTGCATAGATTAGTAATGATGTAATTGTGTTGATTGAACGACTTGAACCTCTGACGGAAGCCCGTATAAAAATTCAAAACGTCAAGATATATTTTACTAATACAATGGTCATGGTAAATTCCTTGATACATGTTAGTTTGAAACCATGTATTAAGTATCCTAAAGATTGTCGGTATCGGTTTTTCCTGTCACGTGGGTACCAGACAAGGACATGTACCAAACCCTGATTTATCCTCATTATGCATTAATGATCTTAAGGACAGGATGCTTGCAAAATACATTTGTGTTCTCATTATAAATGAAACCACAGAGCATATACTTGCTATACTGCATGCCGATGATTTTGGTCACTGCATTGAAATAGATTTTATTTCTGGAACAAATATTTATTTTTGACCAATTTTTGTCAAATTTTGGTGAAAAAATCAATGTGGATAAAATTAATGTAATTGTTTTCAGAAATGATAGAATGTTCCGATAGAGTTAGAAATGGTATGTATTTTACACATTTGTCGATTACCTGAATCTGCTTGTATAAATAAATGGGAATAGTGTTCGGCTTAAAGATGATGCTTGGTACAGCTAAACATGAATTGAGGGATGTAGTTGTAAAATTTAATGAATGTATTTTAGATATTTTTGATAAATTTGTGTGGTTTTATGTTTTATGCATTAAACCTGTCAATGGCATGATTAAGTTCGTCTTCTGCCATTAATCAAAAGTCTGCACCTTCAAACAACATAACATTATGAAATACACTTGTATGAGTAATACATAAGCAGTTGAATAATGTTTCAAATACCAAATATGTGTTGCCTATCATATACGGTGTTATATATTATCACAACTTATCTCCCGTGGATCAAACCAGGTATTTGTATAATTGTAATATCATGCTAAAGTAATTGTATTCGAAAGACAACACACGTGAAAAAATCAATATATTCATATGGGTTTGATTTTGTATAGATCAAGCAAATAAAAGTTCAAAGAGTTCAAAGTTGTATTAGTTCAACTCCAGGAATTTAAAAATATTTTATAATCATGTCAAGTTTATATTTGTTAGACTTAGAGATGCAGCTTTTTTAGCTTTCAATGTTCCAGTGATACATTTGCTATAGAGACAGGTTGATATTATGATTTGTTTGACCTATTATAATTTTTCCACACTGTGCCAAGAATGGTTTAAATATTGTCGAAGACGAATGAACATCGTTTTCTTTTAATATAAAATGCATATCATGCAGATGATGATCTGAGAAGAAAGTATTGACACAAAATACTGTTAAATAATAGATAATTCATATGTTTTGTTAGTCTTGTATCTGTCGTTAATTGTAGTACCAAAACTAGACTGTCAACATTTTTGTACTATCGATTCACAAGAGGAAAAAGTCATGTGATCGGTTGCTTGAAAGTCCTGTAATCGAACATTGTATTGTACTATTTTATATGCAGTATCATCGTGTGGTCTGAAGTATCAAAAATACATGTGATGTCTTTTGTTGTGTTTTAATGCGGAGTGAAACACATTGAAACTACAATAAAGAAGATACTTTGGTGTGTTTTAATGCGGACTTAAACACATTGATACTACAATAAAGAAGGTATATTGTATAAATGTTTTTATCATGATGGCTTTTTATATAGAGAGAAACGGACAGACAGACAAACAGAGAGACAGAGACAGCAGACAAGCAAACAGACCAGACAGATGTAATGGACTTTCAAAGTTCCTAAACCACGTCTTCCTGCAAGAAACGTTAATGAAATCTCTCTGAGAGAGAGAGAGAGAGAGAGAGAGAGAGAGAGAGAGAGAGAGAGAGAGAGAGAGACTCTTACTCTGGAGAATCACAAGAAGTACCGTTAGACCAATAAAGCAATGTACAGCTGTCAACCCAAATGGTCTTAGAGGTGGACCAACTGGAAACACGAATACCATCTTTATCTGTAGAACCGTGAAGCTTCTAGTCCTGAACAAAATGGTATACAAGATAACTAAACATGCTATAACTTACATTGAAATAAGTTCTGACTGTTGTACACCTAAAATTGGTATATATATATATATATATATATATAGAGAGAGAGAGAGAGAGAGAGAGAGAGAGAGAGAGAGAGAGAACCCAACAATACGACGAATAGCATAAAGTCAAGCAAATTTAGCAGAAGTTTAAGCTTCACTTGCATAAATAGTGTCCTAGAATGCATTTCAGTGCACAATTGTATAAGAATATTTGTCGCTTGAGTGCCTATCCTTCTTTCATCCCTCCGACTCAGGGATAAAAATGCGGACAAAAGTTCTCTTTAGAAAATTAGTTTACTGCATACCGTGTTATTTTCAATAGCCACATTTTCCACCTGCGATTTCAAGACGTTTATGCGGTATTTTAGTTTAGTATTACTGTCCGTTAAACACCGTCATCGGTCTGACCTTTACTTTGTATGAAATTTTAACGGACTTTTAATTTCGTAGAAGAATGACTGAGAATATCTAGAAAATAATCCGCTTTACAGTACCAGTTGGATTTCCTCGTTGATATAAACAGCTTAGATGTGTTTCCGTTAATAATGCCATGGCATTAAATCTACTCATACTACCGAAGATAATAACTAGCTTACTGTAGATATTATCCGTAAGACTTCTGTGTTCATGCAAGTCATTCATCGAATTGATTACAACTTGTAAAGTCAGCGAGAGGAAAGATATACGTATATAATTATTTTCTGCTATTGGCACACGGAAATGGATTTTATTTTTATTTCCGTTTGCAACTCTAACAAATCCTACATCTGATTGGTAGAAACGGAATCCAATTGGTATGCAAGCAAACTTATTTCCTGTTGTATTACAAACATGTTTAATCTGTGAAATAATGCCTTGAGTGCTAAACTGTGAAATATATATTTCTGCTTCCTACTCCTGCTCAAGGTATATTGAACACCTTTTATTACTTCTTTGTAACACACATAGTAGGCCATATGTAAAATGTAAAATTACTATCAATAATGTGCAACATTTCCTCAACCCTTTCAAACGTACAGAAGATTTCAGACTTGTATCTAATTTTGACATTCATATGTTTGCTTCCTCAAGAACAGTTTCATATATTAAGTCAAGAGGTGCTGACTTAAATATAATATTTTTCTTCATAACTTCCATCTGTTTCTGTTGAATCGTTGCGTATTGCCCATGTAACGTGTACAAAATAGTCAAGTGCTACCGTAAACTTTGCCAAATAGAAATTTGTATTTTTACACATTTAGAAAAACCACATATTCTCCTTGATATAGCAGTGCTTTTGGCCATGTTACTAATGAAGTTGCTGTTCGTAGCACAAAGGTCCAACCGAAGTTAAACCAAATACTTTATAAGATGCAGGCTATCCTCGATCACTACAAACTTCTTATGTACGACTTGTACTGCAGCCTTGTCAAGGTTCGTTATGGTGGAAAGACGGCCTTGCTGTACACGGACACCGGCAGCCTGGTGCTCCAGACTGAGAATGTCGATGTACATCAAGGACAGAAGCGAATATCCACTTGAGCAACCACTCAACAGCACGACAAACAAAAAGGTGGTAGTCAAGTTTGCTGAGTTCAGCAGCCTCCGCCACAAGAAGTACTTGGTTCTGAGGGCTGACACGTGGAGATCCGCAAGGCCAAAGGCATTTCCCGGACGGTAGTAAATGCCGACCTCCGACACCGCCTCCACCTCGGATTGCTATAAGAAATAAAAGCGTTTCAGCACTCTATGAGCACCATATGCAGCGACCAGACCAGGGTGTTTGATTCCAGAGGTTTATATTGATTACTTGAGTGGCCCGCACAATTGGCGCTGCCGCCCCAGTCAATACGACAATTTCAGGAATTGCAATCAATAACCTTAGCCCGTGAGAAGCGTTGCCTCACCATTTAGGGCTGCCAGAACGGTAGTTAACTGTCAAACCCACTCAGTGACAGGCTTGGTATGTTCGCTTGCCATTTTGGCTACAAACATTTCTCCTGGGCTTACTAGTGTCCAAACAGTTGATCAGCAAGAGTACGGCTGAACATCTCCATAATGCTCTAGGCACTGTCGACGCCTTCTTGACCCGCCTTACCTGCAAGTTGTGAAGTATTCATTATGTTCTCTTTTCTCGAGCTGCACCACTCCAACCTGGCAGCGAGAAAAATGTTTGAGCAGGGAAAGATTTACTTTAAAAGTACTTGTAATCTACAAATCCTACAATAGTGCGTCCCCTGATAATCAACATTAGCTCATAATTTTGCAACTCATGCGTTGGTGTGTAAAAGCAAGAAAAGGGGCTCATTGCCAAGATCGCTGCCCACGATAATATTGTCGGCTTGTTTTTCTGTTGTAAGAGCAGACACTGGGTAGGACTCGTATATTGGCTTTGATAACGTCTTGATAAGCTCTTTCAGCCAAATGCTGGCCAAGCATCCACTCGTCGAGGTAAATAAAGAGCTCGCTGTCCTTCCGATGATACTTAGCCAACGCAGTTTTGAACTATTTCACTGCCTTACCATGGCAGATGAATTCTTCATTGTATCTTTAATCTATATGACAAAAAAATACAAGTTTCACTCTGTAAATGCGAATGGGTTAACATATTCACCGCCGGACGTAACAGCAAACTCAACCATTAGTCAGCAGTCATGGTGTTAGCAGAAATGGTGCCTTGTTTATTTTGTGATCATCGTATACCTAACATCAAGTCCACCGAGTACTGATCCACGGTGACGAAGGTCTCCGAAGTCTTTGGTGTAGGGAAATCTGATCAAAACTTGATCTCCACGGCTTTGCGTGGAAATCTGATGGACACCAATAAGATTTCATGTAATGTTAACCTTGGAGTTCACAAATCAAATCACAACATTCACATTTCTGAATGCGTCATGCGTCATTCACAACACGTCGTTGCTAACGATAGCTTGTTCTTAACACGAATTTGCAAAGCTTTCTCTGGTGAGCTACTAATATTAAGTGGACTGGGAATTCCAAAGGTCACCAAAACGAACTTTTATCGGTATGTGTCAAATCTCTACGCAGGACTATGTGGAATGGATTGCAATCTGATTATATCTGAATGTGTTGTCGACATCTAGCAGACTTGCCCTCTCATAAAAAAAAAGTTTCGAGAGTGCATCTATAATGTACGTCCAGCTATCAAACTTACATTCAAATTACAACACATTTTTCTTAGTTACTGTTTGAATAATGGTTCCCACAATTCCCAATTGAACATTAATCATTCTTTCTTTTCATATTTATTTTCACTCTTTTAATTTCCAAGAAAAACCCTTTATTCAATGCGCATCCCATTTCATTTTACATATAGATATGTAGTATTCGCTAGAAGAAAACAAAAATGCAAAGGTATCTCATATATTCCGGGTGCAGAACAAAATCCCCACAGGACCAAACCCACCTCCCCAAGACAAAATCACCTCAGGACATTAAAAAATAACATGCATTTAAAGTGTTGGTATAAAGCAATTTGATATACCAATACTATTGGTATATCAAATTGTGATCCGCCCATGGCGCAATAATACGCATATATAAACATTCTCGCGAGCGTCTGCAGTTGATTCTAGATCAATGATCAATTTCCACAAATTAGTCACTAGTGACATATGAAAAATAATGATGAAAAGTATTAATAATCCCCGTTTTCTAAATTAATTTAATATGGTACACATTTTCATCACAATCCTTTCTGCTTTCTGTTCTCCCCTCCCCTCTCGAGCATAACGGACAAACTGCGCAGAAATGTGGAATGAGAGAGAAAAGGAATTTGGGCTGGATTAAAACCTTGAAATGGAAATTACACCAAGTGACCTACAAGAATATGGTTCGTCGTAACGATACGTGTGCACTTTCCTTGGGATACTGTGATATATTTAATGTTATGTTTTTTGTTGTTTTTTTTTCTTAAACATACCATAATGTTCTAAAAAATCGATTATTATTATTTAAATATGAAAATGTCCAAAGCTCTCTCTCTCTCTCTCTCTCTCTATCTCTCTCTCTCTCTCTCTCTCTCTCTCTCTCTCTCTCTCTCTCTCTCTCTTGACCATCGTAGCAGGATACGGGCTAAAATCTATGAAATGGCGAACGTAGAGGATTTTCCGACAATATCTCTGGACTTATGAATGATGGTAAAAGTTAAGTCAAACCGACCAAAGGATGAGAGACAGACAGACTGACAGACAGACAGACAGACAGAGACAGAGTTTTAAAGTCAAACCGACGAGAGAGAGAGAGAGAGAGAGAGAGAGAGAGAGAGAGAGAGAGAGAGAGAGGGTGAACCCTACAAAGTCGTAGAGGCCTTATTTTATAAAAATAAAGGTTCCTACGAAGCTGAAAAATACCGTCAATAACGTTTAAACCAAAAAATATCCCCAATAACGTTTAAACCAAAAAATTCTCTAATTGGGTAAGATTATTTTTGACTCTTTTTCAAATTTTTATGCGACTCGTTTACTTGTCTGGTCACTCAATTGTTGTCGTCCACGCTCTGCTGCTATGAATTAACCAAAGATTTTATCCAGACCTATACGGTACCTTGATCTTGGGTCATGTAGATTTATTGTTATAAATCCGAAGTTTTTTAGTTTAATCATGTCCATATCTCCTGAACACCAAGTATAATAAATATTTTGTAAAGTATAATTATCTACTCCATTAAACACAACCAAAATATTACAGTTGTCTCTGATCACCTTAGGTATATGTGTGTATCTCTGAGTAACATAAATCACGTCCGTGTTTTTATGTCTATCTCGAGAAAATATTCTAGCTGGATTAGATTGTTTGTCCAGCATCACATCATCGTATACTACAAGGTTATTAATGATTCCATCTAAGTCATCTACGGATGGGGCTTCATCAATATCGGTGATAAAATCAACAATATCGTTGCCATCTTGATTCAATAATTTTGCATTCTCGTTAAAATCTTTAAGTACTTCGTAGCATCTTTGATCATCTACAGATGGTGCCACTAAATATAATTTATCCCACTTCATCCACCGCATTATCAGATTAAGCAATAATTGCGTTTTACCAGATCCAGATGGACCTATTATAATCATTCTAATGGAATTCGGAAGCGCTGGATGGTTCTTTACTGGTTCTTGTTTTAGTGTCGCTGAAAAGTCAATTGTATCCATATAATAATAATATGAGATTATATTGTGTTCGATGCAGAGTACCTACCTATACCGTTGGATTGACAACGATAACAACAAAAAATAAAAGACATGCAATTACAGGTAAATGTGCAAAATGTGGTACAAAAAAATATAAATTTATTTCTGCGTCGCAAATAGCGCGTGGTGGTGATATAGCCGCATCATTAGGGAAATTGCCAGGAGCTCCGTGGGCCAAATACCCCGGTGAGAAACACCTTCCGGGATATAATTACTGTGGTCCTGGAACTCGACTTGATATCCGACTTGATGATCAAGATCAACCAAGACCCGGAGAGTATCCAGTAAATAAGATTGATCAAGCATGTCATGTTCATGATGTTGCTTATAAAAGTAAAGATTTGCAGCAGCGGCATCTCGCAGATGTGAAATTGATTCATGCGCTAAATACTATACCTAATAAATCTCTCAGAGAAAAACTCGCTAGTTTTCTAGTAAAATCTGCCATGAAAAGTAAAATAATGCTCGGGGCTGGTAATTAATTATATAACTATTATAATGGAATCCATTTATTATTCCCCGAGAGGATATTGGAGAGGTAAAGCAGCAATCAGTAAACTTGCTGAAGCAGCAAAAGTTTCACGTAATGTTGCTGCATCATGGTTAACACGACAGGCAATATGGCAGATCTATCTACCACCACCTAAAAAAATTCATTACGCACATTTTGATGTCAGCATCCCCAATGAAGTTCATCAAGCAGATATTTTGTTTTTACCACATGATGCTGTTAAAACACGTGGACGAAAATCACGCACGTACAAATACGCATTGACTGTTGTTGACGTTGCAAGTAGATATAAAGAAGCGGAACCATTATCAACAAAGGCAGCATCTGAAGTTGCATCTGCGTTTGAGCGAATTTATCAGCGTGGTGGTCTACGATGGCCACAGTTATTACAAGTTGATCCTGGCAAAGGATTTCTTGGTGCAGTATTATCTTTGATGAAGCGACATAACGTTAAAATCAGACGAGGACATACTGAAATTCATCGTGATCAAGCAATTGTTGAACGATTTAATCGAACACTTGCTGAGCAATTATTCGGATATCAATACGCAAAGGAAATATCTACTGATTTTAAGTCGGGAGAGCGATCTCGTGAATGGGTTGCAAGGTTACCAAGTGTGATATCTGCGCTAAATAATGAAATTACTCGTGCAACTTCCATGAAACCTTCTAATGCAATAACAAAAATATATATACCCCGTAGCGATAACGTACAACGCCGTGAACAACCAGTATTAGGTAATGTAACTGTGAGATATTTATACGAACCAGGGGAGCTTGAGGGTGGGAAAAAAAGAGCTACTGACCCTATCTGGAGCGTAACCACACATACAATTTCTAGCGTGGTTAGATCCACTGGAAGACCTGCCATATACAGACTAGATTCTACTGCCCCTCAGCGTGGATTTGTACGTGAACAATTACAAGTAATTCCTGCAGATACACAATTACCACCACGCTCACTTATGTAAATTAGAGCCCCGACGTCGATTACATTCAAGACAGGTCAGCATCACATTTTCACGTGTATGACCAAGATCACTATTAATTCTGTCTACGGTAAATTGTCTTGGATTATTATTCGAATATTGCCATAACATTATTGTGTTACAGCTTGCACAATGATTTTTCTGTAGTTGCTTTAGTGTTATAATAAATTCAGTATCAATATCAAAGTCACGCTTATTTTTTTTTTTTGTCACATTGTTTATAACCAGCTAATGTTTTCTTTTTTAAAGCAGCGTCATTAGTAATTTCCTCAGTTATCACGTAATCGATAATAACCCTATGTAGTTGAGATATTCTTCTAACACGAGATACTGCAAGATAGATTAAGTCTGACCATTCGATACGATCATCTACAATCCAGATATTTGTATCAGAGATAGTTAATCCCTGTGACGAATGAATCGTTATAGCGTATCCTAACATCCACGGTGATTTTTCCATGTTTAATGCGCTCTCAACAACATCAATGGCAACCAAAACAATGTCATTCAGTACAAGATTTTGTACTCGGACATTTTCAGTGTCTCCACCTGGTATTTCAACTTCAATATTTTGTTGTCTGGTATCTACTGGGCGATAGCACAAAGGTACAGGTAACGTTGGAAACTTTTCTTTATGTAACGTAAATAATTTCTTTTGCAGTTCATCACGAACTATCTTTCTACTTGCGACTATCAAATCAGCAGGTCTCCATAAAGTCAAAAAATCATTCATAGTTGTCTCTGGAATTACTTTACGCATAATCTCACATTGTATTTTATCTGGTTGTAGTCTGATTAATCTTTTAAACTCTTTCAGCGGCTCATCAATAGCTCTATGGTCATCATGTATTTCTTCATAATAATCTACA
>JAECUM010022074.1:0-10728 GCA_016617855.1 Megalonaias nervosa | reverse complement strand
CATTTTTTCCGTATGTGCGGTCACAACAGGACGGCGATGTAAAATATGACGGAACGGTAAGTACTTGTATTTCAGTGTCAGTTTTCAGTTACTTAAATAACTATTCCAGGTAGGTAGATAGTTGCCATTTTGTGTAATATTTGTAATTAGGTCGCGTCAATATAGCACTGTATTTTTATCTCGTCAGCTTTAGCCAGTTGCGAAACGTATACGTGACTTTTCTGGTTCTAGCGTTCGAAAACTACATTCTTAACTTTAACTATGACAGCAGTTTGACGTGAGACGGGAGTCCAGTCACCGATGGCGTCAGAGTTTATATTCAATGTTGAGTTTTGTTTGTATATCATTGCACATGCTCAGGTATGACCAGTCCCGTCACTAGAGGGTGGGGTGGGGGTGCGGACTGCACCGGGTGACACCATCAGAGGGTGTGACATAAAAATGACTGTCTATAAAATTTTCGAATTTTTGTTCAGGAAGGAGGTCCATGGGGGTGACACTATGAGTTACCTCACTGGGTGATACCAACCTTAGTGACGCCACTGGGTGTGACATAGGTGATTGTGCATATTTACTCATTTTAAACGAGTAAAATAAATCAAACGAGTCGAAAATTTTCATTCTTTTGCGATCCTTGGCGAGCAATTATATTGAAATTATTCGACGAGTTTCATAATATTAATTTGAAATGAGCATAACTTTAAGGTTACGTTTTGTCGCATCACAACAAATACTTATTTTATTTGTGCAGACTGAATAATAGTGTGTGTGTGTGTGTGATTTGGATTTCTAACGTAGCTTTAACAATTGTACAGTCATATCGCTACGTAGTCCGGTAAATCAACCCCCAAATCTGTGTTGATACTGATGGACGATATGTGATTTATCGGCCTAATCGCTACGATGTCCACATTGTGGCAGTTTATAGTGATGTCTAGCACTAGGGCATCATGCCGCAGCCATGTCGCATCATGTCCCACCCGGTCACATTATCCTGACACCAGGTCGACCAGTCTCAACACTAAACTCTTAATGCTGAGCGCCATTTTTATAAGTTTTTGGTATGACTCGGGCGGGGTTCGAACCCACGACCTCCCGCATCCGCGGCGGACGCTGTAACCACTAGGCAACCAGAACGGTCCCGAAGAATAGTAGTAAAATGAGTGAAATATATTCGGATGTTTCTTTCGTTACGCCTTACCTTTGCATAACGCAATGACGTAATTTATAACGTCATGAGGTATTTGTACAGGTGTTACATATCTGGAAATGATACAATTATATTAAATAAGACTGTAATCATTTGTTAACTGAATTTCAATGAAATTTGTTTTACATTATTAGTTCCCCATCAAAGGAAACAGTACTGAGCCTCATTGTAACAGTGTCTTGATTAGCCCCTTCTCACCCCAACTTCGGAAGGTGTTTTAAGAAATACTATGCAGGTTTGAACCATGTCCGCTATCTACAGTGTCTATATATATATATATATATATATATATATATATATATATATATATATATATATATATATAACGTGTGAAACAGCCGTTTTGTTTAGGGTCGCTGTTAGTATGCAACCAATTTAGTTCAATCATTTGAAGGTTTTTCATTTAAATCTCATTAGATCCTTTTATTTCTACCTTGCTGCTGCGAAGACCATTGCCTTTTCCTAATACCATGATTTACGTGTATAACCGGATTTTGGTCGGCAATATGAACGTATGAATACGTTAAATTAGATGCATTCGGTACTTTCCCCTCTTCATGACACATGCCCACTCGTGGAATGAGACATTTAGGTTTCTTCTATAATTAACATAATTTGAAAGTGATATACTACTTGATGATTCCTCAATAGACTAATGCCTGAATAACTAGCTTCGCAACTGTGAAGCACCGTGTTCGATTTCTGTACTCGTCCTGTGCAAGAATAGTTTGTCGCCCTTCCAGTATTGTTGGTTTTCTCCAGTCTCTTTGTCATAAAACTTGACTCATTGCTTCGAGTAATAAATATTATTCCAGAGTTAGATATATTGCTTCAAATCGTCAAATACAGACATTGGATTTGTCAGAATATTTTAGAGTAGCATTTGACGGAGGGTCCCAGATCCTTACGTTTCTCACCACCTCAAAATTCACATTACACCAGCTTAGCAGTCCTCGAGAGCGTGTTGTTATAGGTTGGTAGAACTACTTGAGCAATCAACGTTTTAGAAAAAAAAAATGTGAACAACGTATATAAATTCCCCCTCCCCCAAAGTTTAAATGGTACCGACATAGTTGTACAAGTCAGGCTATTTAATGTCACGGGGAGGGAAACGTTTGTTACTTTAAATATAAAGATCGGAAGACCCACCCACACCCCCAAGCAATCCATACAATAGTTTGGAATAAAGATGGAAGACTGTATTAAAAATTTATGTCAAATATGAATGATGAATATGGGAAACGTGATGTACATCTGTATGTATACAATAAAAGGTCAGCAGTTGAATTGATTTCTGAAAACAAATAGTCGAATATCAGACGGTAAATTAATTCACATCGGGACTTAAGACAACTGGATATTGCTAGGAGGGAAATGGGGAAAAAAAAAAGAGTCGTACATAATTTAAGTATACAAAAGAAAATGTTGCAGTCTCATTAGTAAGGTAATGAAGATGAAAAAGGAACCTGTAAAGCATAAGAATTTAAATAGCAGAGTTATCGGGTTGACGTGGCATAGGTAGTGATCGGTTGGAATTGGTAATTGAATGAAATAAGACTTAATAAAATAGATGAGAGGTGGCAGGGTAGTGACAGTCCTTTAGATATGAAATAATTGGTTCGTCGGTTGTTTTAAGAGGGAATGCGATGGTCAGCTTCCAGTTATTATTGAGGGTTTAATGCCGTTTTTCAGCACATGATAGGCTATGCTTGGCGGTCAGTATAACTAGCGGAGGAAGAACCCGGGAAAACCCTGGGAAGCTACTGGCAAGTTTTCTCATATAGTCACACTGACCGAGTCCGAGATCCGAACCTACGCGGACAGGAGTGAGAAGGCAGATGACAGTGATCGGTAAAATCGAGAGCGCTTTAGACAACTCGACCATTGGAGGCACGTCAGCTTCCATTAATGGGAAAATGTTTAGAAAAGAGCGTAGGGTTCACGGGAACAGGAGGGGAAAGGGCTAGAAAATCCAACACACACACACACACACACACACACACACACACACACACAGGACCTTCATTATACATCTTCATAACGTTGTTTGATTTTGTGACTATATTCGTTCATGATATTATTGTGATATAGTGTTTTAAAATATTTTGGATTTGTAGTTATGCATGGCGATATTTGGACTAGACGTTTTCCGCTACAAAAGTTTACTCTGCGTAACCGTTGAGATTTAGGGAGGGACACGTTTGAAATTTAATGTGGGTCAAAGACAGTGATAATAATGCCTTTTTTCTGCATTCGTTAAGGAAAGGGGAAGTACAACAATACTGGAACGGGAGATGGCTTTGATAAACGTTTCGCCTAGTTACCTTTTGAGCAACAAATTACATTTCAGAACTTGAAACGAGATTTTATAGTCTTTGAGAATTTTAACTTTGTCATTATACCTACGCCTTTTTTATTTTAATACAGTTTGGGTGATAGTGTGTGTGTGTGTGTGTGTGTGTGTGTGTGTGTGTGTTCCTGGTGTGATGTTCGTGCAATGCATGCCTACGATTTGAGACAATACACTAAAGCATTATGAATAGTTGTACACCTTATATTTATTTATTTGTTTTTATGTCTGTTTTAATTTTTCACTTGTTAGAGTGGGTTTGATACATAAAATGCCAGAGATATAAAGTAATGTGGAGGAGAAGTGTCACGAAATATTATATTAGTATTTTGTTCATACTGTTTTTTTTTGTTGTTTTTTTATAGAATAAATGATAAGTTTCTAACTGTCCATAGCTGAACAGCGTTGGTGGTACTTTTTTAATAATCATTTCTTTTGTAATTTTATAACTTACTCCGTGATTGCTGAGACGGACATTTTTCACAATTCACCTCAGACTTGTCACGCTTCGTAGCTCCGATGGTAAAGAGTCGGACTAGTAGTCCAAGGGGTCCATACCCGCCCTAGCCATCCCGGGTTGGTTGTCTCCATGAGGACTTAAAAAGCACTTAACTCCGATTTCCTCTGCTAAAGAACTTTTGGTTCATGTATGACATAGATAAAACATACATATAAATTGCTGGTATGTTTGGAGTGACTTTGTGTTTGTGTTTTTGTGTGTGTGTGTGTGTGTGTGTGTGTTTACTGTAGCACTTATATGTAGTTCTCATTTTCTTTCGACATATTCATATATATTGTAACATTTTAGTTAAAATCTCTCATTTTATCTTGTACTAGTATAAACATACACTCACTTTCTTTTTATATACTTTTCTTTTCAATGATCACACTGATCCGAGACTGTCGAGAGGCACGCACGTACGCACACAATCCCATAAGATTTACTTCATCCAACACACCGTCTTCCATTTTCGTCAATCATGAGGATAGGCAGTTTTTATTTGCATGATCAGAATAAAAAATGGGGTTGATGTTTCAACAGCTCCGGCTGGTTTGTAGACTGTGTTTGACGCGCATTACATAGGTGTACATGTTTAAATGATATTTTGAATACCGCGACCCAGAAGCTGGCTTAAAAATACATGCAGTCAGTTTGCTTATGGGATTGTTCATCATTCAGCAAGATTATTAATGTACATAGACGTGTTAAAAATGTCGGCCTATTCGAATTTCATGCGTATATTAATAATGCCATAAATTTTATGCTTTGCGGTATTTATTACCTCGCTGTAATGTTAAATCTACAGACCTTGAATATTTCAAGTTGTACAGTGGTGCTTGCGGTGTTTAGTCAAAACATCTTACTGCATAATGCGTTTCTCCCTTCAGTTAAAAATTTAAAACCTCAGAGCTACACCATTTAAACATTCATTTTAATTTTCTTATTGAAGTGTCACCATGAATCGCATGTATCTTTGCTGTGTAGCCAAAACTGTCGATATTTCAAGTGGATCTAATTGATGGCTAGGGCTAGGCATATTAGTCCCCATGTGTTATATATATATATATATATATATATATATATATATATATATATATATATATATATATATATATATATATATATATCACTAGAATCCCGCTGCTAATGAATGTATAAAGGTAATATTACTACTTTTGTGTTCCCCCCCCAATGACCTGAAGGTCGGGGCCAAAAAGTATATCCCTCCTACAGGTTCTTACTATATGGACAACATTTCTACCATGTTCGATGAATTTCCGGATAGAGTGTCGGATTGAAGATAGATATCACAATATTCCCGACCCCCCACCTTATTTGTTCAAAAAGCTTGGTACAGTAATTGATGACGATGATATTATCTTCTAAGAGTGTAAACATATAGTAATTAAAGCAGATCACATGCTAAATAAAATGTCGTTCTCGGTGTACCTATAACTGTCATGATGCTGGCATTGTCCCTGACTAATTTGTCCCTGACTATGACTAATTTGTCCCTGACTAATTTGTATACTATAAATAGGTTGTATAAGACGGCTTGATGTCATATTTTAGGATGCAACTGCTCCAAATTTCACTCCTCTGCCGACAAAGATTTCATTTACGTAACACAAACCCAGACTCCTAAAAAGGTAGTAAATACTGTGTTTTTCTGTCTTCTTTATGCTTGTGTACGCAGATGAACGTTCTGTATGTTTTTTTTTTGTGTTTCAAGCACGGCTTTTGTGGTGTTTTACAAATTTCATCATCTTGAAACTCTTTCGGTTGATTACACATTTTCCCTTCGTGCAGAATCGTTTTACATCCCCTCCCTGTTCCCCTTGCTGTGTTACTTTGTTGCTTTTTTTGTTTCCGAAATTTGGAAGCCCCCATAAAAGAGAGAAATTCAATCCGCAATGTTCTTTGTGGTTCTTTTTAATTGCCTTTCTTTTCTAATTCGGAAGGGCGTAGCAATAAGTGTGTACAAAATAACAGTCATTATTTTTATACATTTTCTAGTTAGTTATTGCTGTTTTTGAACCTTAAGGAAATGCCCTCTTATATTTTTATTTATCTATTTATTTATTTATTTGTGATTTAAATAGACTATGTTTATCCTTCCATTTATCAGGATGTTAAACATTAAATGACAATGTATAGAATGTATAAAAAAGGACTATAAACAGCATTTAACCACTAACTGTACATACTCGAATGCTATGAGTTATTATTATTATTATTGTTGTTGTTGTTGCTGTTATTTTTATTATTATTATTATTCTTGCTATTATCGCTATTATTAGTTGTATTATTATTATTATTATTATTATTATTATTATTATTATTCTTGCTATTATCGCTATTATTAGTTGTAGTATTGTTATTATTATTATTATTATTGTTGTTGTTGTTGCTGTTATTATTATTATTATTATTATTATTATTCTTGCTATTATCGCTATTATTAGTTGTATTATTATTATTATTATTATTATTATTATTGCTATTATCGCTATTATTAGTTGTAGTATTGTTATTATTATTATTATTGTTATTATTGTTGTTGTTGTTGCTGTTATTATTATTATTATTATTATTATTATTCTTGCTATTATCGCTATTATTAGTTGTAGTATTGTTATTATTATTATTATTATTATTATTATTATTATTGTTATTGTTGTTGTTATTTTTATTATTATTAATATCATCATCAGGCAGGGTAATCTATCTTAAAATATGTTGATGTAATGTTTCTAAGAACTCAGAGCAACTAGTATGAACTGTTAGCTGTGAAATTTTAAAGTACCACTGTCAGTCTTCTTCATGCCTATTAATGCAGACGACTATTCTAGCTGGTTATGTGTTTCAAGTACAGCATATAAATCACTTACAGTGCATTGCTTGTCACTTGGCAGTATTGATAAATCTACATGCAATGATATTTTGATTTATAGTAGTATATGCGATGACAGTCCAGCTTTGTTGTTTTACATTTTTTTTTTAAGTGAATGAAATTCATTGAATTTTAAAAGATGCTTTTACTTTATTTCAACCACAAGATTTTCAGTTTCGTTGAATATGGATTAGGTTGGGATGGAATCTAAAAATGACAGACGAAAGAAGTAAACCCTCAAATGTAAGCGCGTGGCATGGCATACATATGCAGAAAATACTTAAAACTAAATTTAGACTGATTAATAGTAAATATGTTCCCTCGGTAGTCGATATGTTCCCTCGGTAGCCAGTGTGTTCCATAGGTAGTCAATGTGTTCCCTGGGTAGACAATTTGTTCTGTCGGTAGTCAGTGTGTTCCCTCTGCAGTCGATGTCTGCTTGGCGCATTTTACGGAGTTCTTATGTTCATGTATTGTTCTCGATGCAAATTTACTCTGCATACAGTAACTTGGGTAAATTAACATAATTACTTAACCGCACTCTCAAGAAAAGAGGCATGGGTCAAATAGTACAGTTTTGATTGTAATTTATTGAATTTCAAACTTAATTTTTGGGATTATTTCTCAAAGTTTGTAAAATAATTACGACCATTTATCAGTCTTGCTTATCTTTTTCTTGTTAAACTTTTGCTTACTTCCATACGATATAATTATATATTCTCCCATGTTAGCTACGTAATTTTTTGTTACGTGTTTTAGTTTCTTATATGTTTTGGAATCATACTGGCGAGAAATTTCAGCCGCCGCTTCCTTAACTATTTTTTAGTGTTCTTGTGTTGCCTTTTTCATCCAGACAGGCAAAGCAATTATCATAACGAAGTTGCGCTCATTTTCTCAAACATTAATTAGTATTCAGTCCTGTTTCTTTGTTTCGTCTTTTTTTCAAGCAAACGTCCTTGTGTAATTGGCATCCATATTGTTGTCTTTTGAGTTATTATTGAACGTCGTTTGTATGATTCTTCATTACAAGTGCAGCTTAGATCATTGACAATGTTATCACAATTTCGCATATGGCCGTCTGAAAAAGTTTAACAAGTTGCAGAAATGTATCATGGAACACCAGAACACTGAAGTCAAATATTATGTCAAAATAGGTTAATGTTAAGATACTCTATATCAGCACATGTGCTGTAAGCAGTGCGTGATTAGTTAATGTGATATGTCTTGGGGTCATGATTAGCAAATATGATACTCTCTGAGTCATAATTAGTCATGATATTCCGTAAAATATATTATTACGGAAATTAGAGCTTTACGCAAAAGTTTTGTTTCTTGGCAGTTATCTTCTTGCGTGAAGATTTGCTTGGCTGTTCCAGAAATTTGTTCTCTTTACAAGATAAAGAAAACCTATCAAGCAGAGACAGAAGCCTTGATAAGATGACCCACTGTCTGATCCCTCGAATTTTCGCGTCTTGAAATAGTTTCTTTTCAAATCCTCAAAAGAGAAATTCAGTATTCCCAGCTAACAAAAAAATTAGGTCAGTTTTCTGTGTCCGATGAAAATGAAAACAAAGAAAGAAATGCCAGTGTCCTTATTTTGCTGTCCAAAGCATACATGTTCATTTTATTTGATGTATTTTCCATTTTAGTTGGTATATAGACTGAGAATGGCAGTTTTAATATATTTATTTTTTTTTTTTATTAAATTACGAGTTCGAATTTTTGTGGAACTAAGGTTTTGCTGGTGAAAAAAGCTGTCATCACGACTACAAAAGAAACCGCTTTACCATGGCAAATAAAAATCGGTATACATATTTGTGTGCATTTGTCGATGCTCCAGTTATGATGTTATGTCATTATAATGATTTTTGCGCGCTAAAAGAAAAAGAAAATAATAATTTGGTTTGGGCATTTTGACTTAGACTGTGTATTGTATGCATTGGGGACCCTTGTGTTTTACAAATACAGATCTAGTTGGCTTGTACAACTGCATTTGCGACTCATTTCATGAAGGATCACAAATATAGACAACTCTGAAACCCTCCGATAAATCAGTATACAGTATGTATTTTCCCCTAGGAAGACAGACATACGAAAACTGAGAACAAAGAGAATTGTAGACTGGTACCCAGATCCCGCTGTGCGATCGTCAGGAGAACGGTAATAAATTGGGGAAAGGTAACAGGCTAAGCTACATAAAGCGTTTAGAAATGCCATTGGGCAGACCAAGGACAGATGTCTGGAGTAACGTGCGTGGTGACCTACAATCATCTAGCTAATATGAATTGAGTGAACCTTTAATGCCATCATCCATGGTAATTCATTAATTACCTTGCAACGAACGCTATTAACTTATACATTCTGACGGTACATAACTTGCTATTATTCCATTATCCTAAGAAGTATTCTAAAAAAAACCCCAAACGATTGCATTGATTTTCTGGCGAATTCTTACATGTTTCTCAACATCTGAACCGTTTCCTACAACGTAGCGGTGTTTGGCCGTGATCAATAAAAAATGAGTCTGATACACCACGCCAGTGTTCGCTGTCAATTGCCATGTGCTTCGGATAAATCAATTATGCTCTGTACGTCTATGAGCCCTGTCTCCTCCCCTGGCACTAAGACTAATTATGGAGAATAACGAAGTATATTAATATAGTTTGTTTTTGTTTTTAAAAAAGACGAAACAGCGGTTAGACAAAAATCAGGTTGTCGTCTGCTTCGGAAGAAAAGAGAGCCGAACATGAATGCAGGGCGCAATTGCATGATCATTATAGGAACGCGTGAAAGAGTCGGTGTATCTTTTTCATTTAATTTCTGCATGAATATAGTCTTGATATTATTACGAAGACGCGGCGCATAATAAGACTCGGGCCCTTTAAAGCTCAGTAATATATGCAAATTAGAATGAAATCTAGGGCGATTCCATGATCGTCATTTTCTGCGGGTTCCTTCAAACGGTTTATTTGATGGCCGATATATTTTCCTCGAAGCATTAGCAGCTTTTGAAAAACATCGGTTTCCATACAAGTTTATTTGGACCTTGTTGAAACTAGCAACTCATGATGGCTCATACGGTAGAAACTTGTACGTCAATGGTGGCTTTATGCCGTAAAACTAGTAATTCCTTGATGACATATTTGTAGACACTAGTAACTCAGTCACCGTCTCTTACTGCTAAACTAGTAAAACTTGGATGGCTTTATATTGAAGAAACTACTAACACTTTGATGGCTTTATATTGTAGAAACTTTTAACACTTTGATGGCCTTACACGTTAGAATCTTGTAACTCACTGATGATTTTATTCAATAAAACTAGTAATTCATTGTTGACTTTTTAGTATAGAAACTAGTAAATCATTGATGGTCTCATATTGTAGAAACTAGAAACTCACTGAAGGCCTCATACTGTAGGAACTAGTAACTTATTGATGCCTCATGCTTGAGAAACTAGTAACTCGTTGATGACCTCATACTGTATAAACTCGTAACTCGTTGAAGGTCTCATACTTTCGACACTAGTAACTCATTGATGCCTCTTACTTTCGACACTAGTAACTCATTGAGGACCTCATACTGTGTAAACTAGTTATTCATTTAAGGCATACCGTAGAAAATATTAACTCAGTTATGGTCTCGTGCTGTAGAAACTAGTAACTTTTTTTGATGATCTCGTGCTGTAGAAACTAGTAACTCAGTCATGGCCCCATACTGTAGAAACTAGCAACTCAGTCATGGCCCCATACTGTAGAAACTAGTAACTCAGTC
>JAECUM010022073.1:0-57994 GCA_016617855.1 Megalonaias nervosa | reverse complement strand
AAAGTGGTAATGATGTGGGTTTTTCATGAGAAGAATTCATATGGTGCCTGGTTGGTCTGAAGTGAAAATGGTACCACCCAGACATCCAGTATGGCTGCCACAGTGGTCAACTTGAAAGCTTAATTATGGCTAATGTTCCTGTATGGATATATATGTATTAACAGATTGTTTTCACTAAAAGGACTTTTACAGTGTCTTCTTGTTCTTGAATGACACAGCTACTCTTAGATGGAAAGTCATATCAACATTGGCTTTTCATCAGAAGACTTCTAAAGTTTTGTTAGTGCCAAATAAAAATTATATAGATTTGACATCCAGCATGGCCACCATGGCAGCCATCTTGAAAATATTGTTATTCCTTTAAATGCCACAGTGGCTGCTTTGAAAATCTTGTCACTCAAGAATTTCCGAGATGGTTGATGTTATCTAGAATTTCTGAAACTTTTATTGGGGCAGCAGAATGTCAGCTTGAGTTGGCTGATTGTTATGCCCTTGAAGAGGCACTTGACCCTCATTTACTTGGCATTGACATAGCCCATACTATGGTACAAGTGTTAAAACCATCCACATTCTCTTTTTCATATGACTTTGACCTAAAGGTTTTATCTCATTTCTTTCTCAGTACCTCATATTCATGTACATGCACAGAAATGTGTAGGAAGTTGCTTGTAGACAACCAACAAGATTCTTTATTATCCAGTGTTTATTTTTATCTGTCAGATTTGCATACACACATACATACATACATACATACATACATACATACATACACATGCATGCAAGAAAATATTGAACCTCATAACCTTAGGATCTAGTTTAGAAATTTGGTTGGCATTATTGTACTATCAGTACTCCTTATAAGTCAAGTCAAACTGCAAACAACAAAGATCCTGAGCTCCATAACATAATGCACCAGCAAATCAGGGTCATTGTTGTTTCTTATACTGATTACTCCTAACTAAATACACAGATCCAGATTTGCTGGCACATTATGCTACAGCAGATCTGGGTCTGCGGTTTGCAGTTGGACTGGTAAGATAGCTGGTAAGTTTTGCTACTCCTGAATAATGACATGCAACAGTACTTTCTGAGTCTGTTAATTTTTTTTACCATTGTTTTGAACTGGAAATATGTGTATCAACATTCAACACCTGATGGTGTTTTTAATCATCCAGTTGCCAGTTCCCCGAAAATTCAGAACTTCAAAACAAAATGAATATGCTTCAGCAAAATCAGGATATGATAATTTATAGTCATTCAGACTTATAAACTATAAACTCTTACAGTGCAGTTTTAATTTTCAGTGTATTCTGACACTAAAAATTAAAGCTAAAGTTGTTATTTGTGCATAGATCTACAAGTTAATAGCATTTTGGTAAACATCAGTTATATGAAAAATCCTTGATTGGTTTTTGTATGACGTGGAGTTCTTGTGGTCTGGATTGGGATTGGGATTGGCTGTCTGCCATTTGCTTTATGAGTTGGCTTACTTCATTCATGATATTGAGTAAACATTACGCACATGAAAGAAAATAATCCACATGTCATATGAATGAAGTTTTGAATTACCACTTTATATTCATCCTCAAGTCTTGCTTAATTCTGTTGAACCATGCTGTATATCCTCTCATTCAAGTCGGATCAAACTGTAAGCAGCACAGGCAAGGGCAATCTGGGTCTGTGCAGTTTGTTAGAAGTAATCAGTGGAACAAACAGCATTGACCCTAATTCTAATCTACTTGCATATAATGCACTGGCAAATCAGAGTCTATGTTGTTTGCAGTTGGATTTGACTTGTACATCAGTATAGGTATATGCTTGTTTGAGAAGACTTGCGGATGACTGGAGTGCACCTGCTTTAATGTGCCATACATTTTATTTTGAATTTTAATACACTACAGTTGTGGGTACACAACAAAATACAGAATAAGAAATTTTTCATATAAATTCATTTATTGGTGTGGGGTTTCGGGTTGGGCAGAAACATATTTTCATGCTTTGTACTTGAATTGTGGCTATACTTCTTATGGGGAAGCTGGTATGGCTGTTTTCTCAGATGGGTTTTTATTCCTTGGCTCATTTAAAATTTGTCTTCTTGTACCAGTCAAAGTGGCCATATAATGTTAGAAGTGTTGAGTTGTTTCATTAGCAAGACACAAAAGGTGCTATTCTTCTGTAAAGAAAAGATTCACCTTTTTCATGGCTATCAATATGGTACATATCAGAAATACACCAGGGCTGTGAATCTGAATTACACACTATTTCTTGATATGAAATTTTATTGATGTTATCTTTGACTTCAGATACATGTTTCTGGCCGGAGAGATCATATGAGGTGAAATTAGCAGTGTTTTTGTCACCCTTTTTCCTATTTAGAAAAAAATTTCAAAGTGACAAGACACATAATACAATAAAGTTTGCATCTGTATAGGTTGGGCCAATGGGTGAGAAATGAACCTATCAATTTTGGGGTAAAAATGTCAGAATTAAAAGTTTTTGGATGAATAATAAAAACTGTTCTGCACAAAATGTTCGGTTTTTGAACACATACCTTCACCAAAGTTTGTGGATGGCTCATACTTTGTGTTAAGAAAAAATCTTTTTGATTTGGGGGTCAGAGGTCAGTATTACTGTGGGTGAAAGAAGTAAAAGTGTTTTTGCATAATAACTTTAGTTTTAGATCATATATGATGACCAGTGGTTGTGAAGGGATTTGCATTTAAGGTCAGGAAAAGGTCTTTAATTTGGACTAGAAAGGTTACAGGCCAGGGTCATTGTGGCTCCAAGATAAATTGATTTTGCACAATGACTTTTGTTTATAGAGTACATGTACATTCCATTACTTTAGCACTGTGAATGGCTTGCATTTAGGATAAGAAAGACACAAATTTGGAGTATAAAGATATGTGGTTATAGTCATGGTAAGTGGTGAAGGAGAATAATGGTTTCTCCTCAGTAGTTTAGTTCAAAACCACATGCATACCTTGATCAGAGGTCAAGGTTATTGAGACCTGATGGTATGTAATCCTTATCAAACTGTTCCTACACAGAAGATTATAATGTACTGCTTACATTGCTCATGTTTTTCTCAAAGAGTTTGTGCAAGTTTCTGAAGGTGGCCCAGGTGTACACTTTTCAAGCTAAGTCATGTCTTGTTCAGATGGTACACATTTGTTGTCGCTATGTATCCAGAACTTCTTGGAGGATTGTCGTGAAACTTATGCAGCAGCAGATCTGAGTCTCTGCAGTTTGTTGTTGGACTCATCTTATAAGCAAGTATATATAGTACATGCACACATATTGAAACAGATACAAACCACAAATTACATTAATGTGTCTTCCAGGGTGAATTATGCTTCATTAGATTACCAGAACCATGTCTGCTTAATGCAGTTGTCTAAAGCAAATACAATCAAGCAAGGTGCATATAGGAAACACCTGCATTACAAATAAAACCACCATTTTCCAGTCTCCTCAAAATTTCCTTATAATTTACCTGTATATAGCAACACCTGCTCAGTGTGACTAGCTGCATGTGCTGTATATAGTGACCAATGATATAGGGTGAATGTCTGCTTTATTCCTCATTTGAATAATCACCTGGACATTCAAGGGCATAATCAACATTCATCCAACTGGTAATTCCTTTTTTCTTTCTTTTCCACTCTTTTTGTTATCTAGCTACATTGTATTTATTTAACTGTCTGTGCATCATCATTTCTTTATATCCACTTTCATGATTCTGGCCAGAATATAAAATGGGGTTAGGTATAGCCAGAATTTTCAGATTGTGATACAGAATAGTGCATTGTGATGTGTATTGTATATTGACAAAATCTAAGTCAAAAGTGGGAAAATTTCTATATCCGAGAGTGAACAGGAAGTCAGAATTTTATACAATTTGTTTTCAATCTCTTTAGGGGGTGCTCACCAGTTATTATGTACTTTTGAGAGAGTGACATATGTAAGGTGAAGTTGTTTGCATTTAAAACATGCACAGTGGAGAGAATGTTGGCATACCTCTATGCTACTTTGATGTAATGTGACTGACATTTCTTTGGATATTGTACTTTTGGAAATTGTAAATGATCTTAGCACAGTGCTAACTAAAATGACTGCTCCCTTGTGCTCCAAAAATCAGCCTGAATTTGTCTAAAGTACACCATCCTTAGCAGCTATTAAAATAGGAAAATGAATTTTGCCAGACTAGACAATACCAGCTTCTGAAAGTGCAATGAATGAATTACCAAATATATAAAATGTAAAAAAAATGTTATCTGCTTCTTTTTTTTACAATTTACCTCTGAAATTCAGGAAGTGAAAATGACCAAGTGGAGCTAGACCTTTCTTGAAAGGTGCACATCTGGAGTAAGGCCAAGCTGTATACTCTATAACCCATATTACACCCATCTCATACACCAAAATAAAGGGAATTTAAGGTTCTTTGAACAATACCTAAGATACACAAGGTCTTTTTTAAATAGCCAGTATAACTAGTGAGGAAACCCAGGGGAATTATTTTTCTTTAAAATTCTAACCCTATGCAAAATACGAAACTGTAGAGCGCCACCTTAAAACAAATATAAAAATGTATGCAATTATTTTTCTTATTTTCATATTATTATGTATGATGTTCTGAATAAAATGGTACCTTAACATTGATTTTATGCATGAAAATAAGCTAATTATACTTATTTTGCTCTTGCTTACATAATTTGCCATGAGGCATATTTGTGTGAGTAGTGACCTTAATTATGGGGAAATTAGAAGTCTTAGAATATAGGAATAAAGTCAACTTAAATTTAAAACTGTTGCATTAAGTAAAAGAAATATATAGTGAAAATGTTTCTTTTCATTTATTTGCAATGAAATTAAAAATAAATGGTGACAAAGCAAATTTGCTTTCTTCCATATTAAACAATAAGCTAATATTTTACCCTTTGACCTTTGACCTTTATGAACCTCACCTGTTCCATCCCTTTTCAAACTGTAAAATTTATTGTTGACATCTCAGGAATAATTATGGCTAGTTTCATGTTCCTGTCTTTCAGAATAACACTGGTTGCTATGTTGACAAAATGCAATAAGTGTTTTTAAAATAGCTCACTTTTTATCATAAAGGTGAGGGGGGGAGCTGTACCTGTTTGAGACTCTGACACTAATAAATACTGTTCTGAGGGGGGGGGGAATACAGGAGAATTATTCAAAAGGACTGTTTTGATGCTTGCGACTTAAATATTTCACCCATACAATCAAAATTAAATCATACAATAATAATTCCTATGTGCTGTTTAAGGGGGCGCTCACCAGTTATTATGTACTTTTGAGAGAGTAACATATGTAGGTGAAGTTGTTTGCATTTAAAACATGCACAGTGGAGAGAATGTTGGCATACCTCTATGCTACTTTGATGTAATGTGACTGACATTTCTTTGGATATTGTTCTTTTGGAAATTGTAAATGATCTTAGCACACTGCTAACTAAAATGACTGCTCCCTTGTGCTCCAAAAATCAGCCTGAATTTGTCTAAAGTACACTATCCTTAGCAGCTATTAAAATAGGGAAATGACTAGACAATACCAACTTCTGAAAGTGCAATGAATGAATTACCAAATATATAAAATGTAAAAAAGTTATTTGCTTTTTTTTTTTTACAATTTACCTCTGAAATTCAGGAATTGAAAATGACCAAGTGGAGCTAGACCTTTCTTGAAAGGTGCACATCTGGAGTAAGGCCAAGCTGTATACTCTATAACCAATATTACATCCATCAGTCATACACCAAAATGAAGGGAAGTAAAGGTTCTTTGAACAATACCTAAGATACACAAGGTCTTTTTTAAATAGCCAGTATAACTAGTGAGGAAACCCGGGGGAATTCTTTTTCTTTAAAATTCTAACCCTATGCAAAATACGAAACTGTAGAACGCCACCTTAAGTAAACAATGGTTGGAAGACATCCGTGCATATAACTGCAAATGAGTCCAAGCTACATGAGACAAGTTCCTGTTGAATTTGCATCTTGTAAGCTCAGTTCGTATTGATGACTATGATGGGATGACATCAGCAAATGTGGGCTGTCGTTTGTTGTCACTGCTGTGAAATTTCACCTCTGTATTACTTTCCCAAGAAATGGCAAGATTATTTAATAGTTTTCCACGAAAAATGTTGCCAGACAACTGATTTGGCCTGTTTTATTGAGCTCTGCTAATGCAAGACTCTGGTTCCATGTCTGCCATTTTGGGTCATTGCTATGCAACAGGCAGGATATAACCTGCAGTTAAATCATTTCAATAACAGGAACATCTTTCAGGCATCTTTCAGATATCTTTTGGGGTTTTAGAACAGATATTTATGGGACAAAAACTCAGAATGAAACAAAGTCTGAAGTATACATTTTTATTTTTTTATTTTTATTTATAAAAATATAGCATAAATGAATTCATTGGCAGTGTACTGTGGTACACATACCAGCATCTCTACAACACTATATCAGTATACTTGTACAATTGCATACACCTTACATAAAACAACCTGTCTGTAAAATGTTCTTTGGTTTTGTCCCAGTATCTGCTTTCTACAAATGCAGATTGCATCATGATAGTAAATATCAGCTTGGATTGAATGGTTAACTGACAGGGTAATTACCTTTATATCTGGATGATCTACATCAAAGTTTGGTTCAGCCATTCCTTTAACCAAAATAATTTGTACAGTTAGATTAATGAATTATGTTAATTCAGAGTTTGCAAACCACAAATCCACTCTCTGGTAGAAGTTAATCAGATGGAACAAGAGACTATACACACTCTTGTGAAAGTAATTTAAATGGAAGTGCGTATACATACTCTGGTGCAAGTCATTGAGGTGGAACGAGAGTCTATACACTCTGGTGATAGTCATTTAAATGGAGCCAAAGAGTATACAAGCTCTATTGAAAGTTGTTCAGATGGAACAAGAGAGTATATACACTCTGGTGAAAGTCATTTACATGGAACGAGAGTATACACACTGGTGAAAGTCACACTCTGGTGAAAGTCATTTAGATGGAACAAGAGAGTATACACACTGGTGAAAGTCATTTAAATGGAACAAGAGAGTATACACACTCTGTTGAAAGTCATTTAGATGGAACAAGAGGGTATACACACCATGAGAGACATTGTGAGAGGTGCAGAAGGCGTATTATTAATTGGTAAATTTGATGACGCTATTCTTCTCAAATCAAATAAAATCTAATTACATTGAAAAACTGTTTATTTTATTTTATTTTTTTTATATGAATGTATACAGGGAAAAAACATCTTCAAAGAATTAAATGCAAATACATGATCTGTTATGTCCTGGGGCACTTTTTCAAGGTCTGTTAGGTGTTAGATTTATGGCTCATTTTCTCATGATGTGCATGACCTTAAGTGATCTACTGTGATATAAATTACACTGACTTTTATTTCTCTTGAATTGATCAAATTTACATATATACTATCTTTTTGTCATAGAAATGTCGGAAACATGTTATCCTAAGGGATGATACATTATTTTTACTAGGCCGTTGTGGCTATTACTGTATGTGAATATATCATATCGAAGTAGATTACTAGGTTTCAGAAATATCAGGTAGTAGTAGTAGTGGAAATGAGTTGTCTTGATGTTAACTCTTATGTTAGTACTATAAGATGATGTCTGTGGAAAAGGTTTAATTTCAGGAATGAATAAATAATGGTGACATTTTGGACATACATGGTTGACAAAGTGAGGGATTAAATTTGATTGTCCGTACTGATATTACCACGGGGAGGGGTGTGTGTATGTACATCTTGTCTAAATGTCATAGAATTCTAGAATTGTTGCTACATACTAAAAGATTCCATAATCGCAGTACAATATGACACAACTGGCTAATTTTATGCCATTTTAGTAAGTGTATTGACTTTGACATGCAGACGTGCCTTTTAATGTTCCGTGTATTCTGGTTCAAGTTTGATGGAGTTATTGCATCTCCCCAACAGCAAATCCTTGCAACCAACAAAGTTTAGGAACCCTTCAGTATATTTTGATGCTGGTTGCTATATACATTGTCTTTAGGTCCATTTATGGGTTTTATAGCATTAACTCCATTTTGTATAGAGTTTTGGCCCTTGACAATTAACTTCATATCTCCACATGGGATGTTCCTTTAATTAACCAGCATACAGTAGCTCATGAACCATTATCATTGTCTGATGCAATATCCTTTGAAGCCCCCACCCTCCAATATTACTACTGTCACACAAGAAAATACTAACTAACTGATTTGTTGTATGACCTCGGCTTTATTTTCTATTTTCTATCCAGTTGGGTTTTTTTTGGTTATTGTCCTTTTTCACATAGGTGACCTGTTTCCCTAATGCATCTATTTCCTTGGCATCCTGGTTTCTTTTAGTTTGTTTATATATATAAAATTTTGCACCATCTATCAGGAACAAATGTTGCCAATCATTTTTAGCAGTGCATGTGATCATACTCCTGTCTTTTCCAGTTGTCTCATTAACATATGACATGTGCATGTACTTGGTCATGGCTGTGAAACATCATTTTACCACACATTTTGGGCAATGTTGAAGGCAGACCATGAAGACAAAACATTATCTAGGCCTTTACAATATGTACTCATTTAAAAGACAAGTCAAACTGCAAACAACAAAAATCCTGATCTGCTATTGCATAATGTGTCTGCATAGCAGGGTCTGTGGGGTTTGTTATGCGATGGTAGGTCTGGGTCTATGCAGTTTGCAGGTGGACTCGACTTATATGCTTGTTAACAACGTTATGCAGCTGAAAGAAAACTACCATTATTTTATCAGCTGAAGGAAAATGACTGGAAAGTACAACACATTGTGAATAGTCCAACTTAAATTTATCTGAAATATGACATTGCTTTATTTTGTCTGGAACATATTCATATTGTTTTTAAATGAACTTGGTGAAATTTATAACTGCAAAATATTGCCAGTGAAGTCCAAGTCAGCATACATATGACATTATTATGGTATATTTCTGGATTTAATTTGTGAGGCAATGGTTAAGAATGTTTGTTGGGGGCATTTTATGTTTTTTCTTGTTGATTCAAAGGGGTTCATATTTTATTACTTTAACTGACCTATAAATACTATGACTACTTTCTATTATTATATATGATACATATATTATTTATAGGTAAATTGAAAGTAACAATGTGTTCATTCATGTGTGTCATTTTGCAAGTTGATGTTTCTTCATTGTTCGTTGACAGGATGGCACAGTAAGTTTTCAATACCCATTTACTAAATGCATTTAAAAAATCTAGTCACATTCCACCACCTCTCTCTCTCTGTTGTTGTAATCTTGAGTTTCCTTTTTAAATCACATTGTTTTCTTTCATTGTTCATATATAGGATGGCATGATGAATAATGTCTGTCTTTTATGTTACCTGTTGAATTATTCAACTTTGAAAATTGTCTCTCTCAGATTGTGACACAGATCTATTTGACTGCATTGTAAGGAATCAGTATAGGACTTGGTCATGCCAATCCATGGAATACTAGTTACTGTTAACTCAGTGTCAAACCATGGGTTACTAGAATTTAGAACACCAAAAAATCTGATGAGAAAGCTCTTTTACTATAATGATTTGCAATGTAGCTTCAGTATACACTTGTATTTTATTTAGCTAAATAAATGCCCTCATTATCTAAGCCAGAGTAGAGTTTGACATGCAGTCCATGGTGGGCTTCTTGTTTGCTTTTATTTACACAAACACACTGAATATACTGTATGTATTTGAATTACTAGTTGGTGGGAGTTGCAAACTGAATGTTAACAGCTGTATTTTGAATTTTTTTAATGATAATTTCATGAACAACACTAAGTGGTTATTTACTTATATAAGTGTTAATGTGAAATTCACCTGGATACATTGACTAAACTTGTTATTTTGAAAGGAAATGTGTGTGTGTGTTTTAATAGTACATGTGCACAATCCTGGATATATAGTGCCAATTAAAAGCTGTTTTTTAAAACAAATGTTATGCTCTGAAGAAGTTAAATCTGGCCCACTTAAAATAAAGTATTTTGTATGTTTAAGTCTTATCTGAGCTTGTATGGGGGAGATCTTGCTGTAATTACCTGCAGACATAATAGCAGCAGGAACATCCTCTGACTTATCAAAAGTCGACCTTAGGTGTTCCCGCCTTGTAGAGCTGGATAACTCACCTTGTCAGGGATATATAGGTAGAGAAATGGGAAGAAGTCAGATCATTCATATCTACAGGGCAAACACTTTGAGTACTGTAGTCTACCTTGCTTCTTTGATGTCATGTTACAAAACTCTTGTCCAATCAGAACAGGGACTTGACAATTTTAAAGGTGAAAGGTCAACTTCAGCCAATGGGGTTGTTTTGAACATACAAATTCTCACAGTGTCTGTCCCAGTGAGTGGTGTGATTTCCACTAGGTGAGATTCACATTGACTGTGTGTCTACTAGAGGGGTTGTACTGATACATGCATACTTACATAGGTAGATAGGTAGACAAACTTGTACTGTTGGCTGGCTGGCTGGCACACTGTGCTGTCAGTGGAAGGGCTTATATACAACAACAGGCTTTCATTAGAATTGCTCTTTCATTTCATAACTGAAGATCTACAGTGGGATCTATTTGTGAGAAGAAGAAAAAAACAACATTCAGGGAGAGACTGGGATTGTTTAAATTGCTTCACACAAGTCCAGTTCTTTCCTATGTGCTAAAACTTGGAAATTATTAAGCATGTCAGTTCTAGGTGAAGCAGCCCATTTGACAGCACCCAGATCTGGTCTGGGATATGGTGGGTTTCCAGGGTATGGACTAGGGTATAGCCACCCTGCAGAGACAGTTCTACCATTGTGGAGACCGTATGCCACCCCACCTCCAAGTCTCTATTGCCTGTCACCATCCTGTCCCTGCTCCTTGACAAACTCCCTCTCAAGTCGGCCATACATGATGGCTGATTGTTATGATTATTATGCAGCAAGTTTAGTTCATACTTGGCCTTCCTGGTACCTGAAAGCAAGTAAGTATTATATTTACTTTTATTGATATAGAACACTGTATTATTTCTATCTTGATTCAGCAGTCTTTCTTTATAGAAATCTATGCATATTTTGTTGTTATGGTTAATTATTGGTGTGATTTACTTTAATGGGTAAAAAGTGTTTCTCACTTTGTTTGCATCAGTCTCCTTGTCAGTGATTACTGTAAATATTATTATTATTGTTATTATTATTATTTGTTTTAGTATCTTGAAATTTATACATTTTTGGTTGATTCAGCGTGTTTGTAACACTTTCTAGAATTCTCCTTATAATTCACACACTGCTCCGCTGGTCTAGTGGTTACAGCATCCACCTCGGATGCAGGTGGTTGCGGGATCGAACCCTGGCATAGTCATACCAGATATAAAAATGGTACTAACAGCTGCCTTGCTTGGCGCTCAGCATTAAGAGGCTAGTGTCAGGACTGGTCGGCCTGGAGTCAATATAATGTGACTGGGTGGGACATGATCCTAAATGTCTGCAGCATGATGCCCCAGAGTTAGACATCACTGTACACTGCCACACTGCAGATATCATAGTGATATGACTGAAAAATTGTTAAAGCTACGTTAAAAATCTAAATCACACACACTCCTTATGATTCATGTGGCATCATGTACTATTTTGTTAATTAAATTATATTTTATGTTAATTTAACATTGCAAAATTCATTATTATTTTATTTATTTATAGGATATATGAAAGCAATTTTGTATTTGTTAGCAACTCTGAATTAGCAGTCCCTCACTTTATATATACATGCCAGGATCACAGTAATTCTCACATCTATAAAATAATGTCACTTCTTTGAACACAGAACATGTGCAAAGAAATAGTACCCATATTTTCTCGATCCCACATTAATTGGAAGGTGAGACATAGCAGTGACTTTTGGCAGTTTGTTAAGATTTTGATTACTATTCTGTATTTGCATACATATCCTAACCCCTTTATAGATTTTATATAATGTTTGTCATTATCATTATAAAGCTAACAATTTATTCTGTGGCATGTATGTTTGCTCATTTGATATTAAGGATCAATTTCACAATATTAGGAACTGTGAGTTAAGGTCTTGTAGAGTTTTTCATCTGCATACACATATATTTTTCCTAAACCCCATAATGGATTTTATTCATACTTGGAATGAATCATTACAATTCTGCAACATACTTGCTTGCCCCTTTGACCTTTGGGTCAAGGCCACAGTCATAGAAAATTTAAGGTTGAGGTTTTTGTTCAAGTTTTTCATTTGCTTACATTTCATGAAGCTTTTGATGAATTTTGTTTGCACAATTCATTGTGACATGCTCAATGAACCTTATGAACAATGTCACATGTTTTACAAAAGTACTTCTGTCAATGGCTTGGCATGCAGGCCATGACCTTCAGTTTTTTAAGTGCTTTCCAAATGTAACTGTAAACTTCAGATGCAGTAGGTTTATGTATTTTTGTTTATCATTAAATATTAAAGACTTAAAGAAAGGATTTGCATGAGTTGGCTGGTTGGATGCTTTTCCATGTGTACTAGTACCTGTGATGTTCAGGTGTTATTGGCCCCTTAACTAGACAAACTTAAGTTGTTGTGGTGGGTCATTTCATAGTGATATATCTCTCTTATCTTTATGTGTGTGTGTGTGTGTGTGTATATATATATATATATATATATATATATATATATATATATATATATGACATTTTATTTGCTTAAGATATATATACCTACAGCCAAAAGTTTATCACATGTTCTTTTAAATCACTGCATATATTTTTTTAAATGTATATCTTCATGTGTGACATTTGAGACAAGTTGCTAGGTGTATTTTTTCAAACTTAATTATGAAAATCAGATGCATGTGACATAGCAAAGTTCACTGCACAAGTTTTCATCTAGTTTGTACCATTGGCATCATGTATTTGGTAAATATAGTGCTTTCTGAGGTTATCCATGGTTGATTCTATCCTTATGTAATTTCAGTGGTGTGTGTAGATTAAAGTGTCAATTTAGGTGTTTTTTTAAAAGCCAAATAGAAACAGCTTACATCGTGATGATTGTTAGAACTTATGGTACACTGTATGTTCATAGGTCTGTTTTAATAGTATACTATATGCAGATAATTTATTGTCATATGAGGCATGGTGGATCATTGGTTAGCATACTGGACTTGCAACAGAAGGGTGCAAGTTTGAATCCTGCCATTAGATCAGTCTGGGTCAGCTACAGTGGTGTGTCCCTGGGCAAGTCTCTTGACTTCAGTATCCATGGCACTAAATAACCTACTTGTGTTTGGGTACTGTAAGACACCAAATCAGCAACATCTGTTGTTATGGTAAACTGTATATACTTGCCTATAAGTCAAGACCATTATGCTACAGCAGGTCAGGATCTGTGTTGTTTGCAATTTGGTTGATGTCTTATAATGCTTTGCTATATGTAGGTAGATAGACAATATTTATTTTAAGCTCTTTCGTACTTTAGGCACAATTTTAAGCAAGTAATAGATAAAGGGTTGTAATACCGTATTTATGTACCTATAAGTCAAGTCAAACTGCAAAAAAAAACAAAGATCCTGATCTGCCTTAGCATAATGTGCCTCCAGATCAGGTCTGTGCTGTTTGTTCTACTGATTACTACTAACAAACTGCACAGAGCCAGATCTGCAATGGCAGATCTGGGTCTGTGAAGTTTGCAGTTGGATTCGTCTTATAAGTGAGTATATACTGTACTATTTGACTGGTGAAACCTTTCTTCAGAATCTTCAAAAAACACAGTTTCATTGATAAACTGCTGACTGCAGATAGAGAATATTGGGTCATTCATAGTGTTTGGTATTCTGCCAAGTCGGAGAGGGGCCAAAACATACAAGTTCCTTTGTCAGATGTACACTTGTCTCTGACACTCTTTGATTTTATTAGCTGTATTGATTTGATAGATTGAAATTATGTTGACAAGCTTGAAGTATATATTTAAAATTTTTGCATTTCAATCATAAAGGTACTTCTGGAGTCCCAGGACATTTTAGAAACAATATTCTTAAACCAAAAATACAGATCTTCCATTTTTATGATTTGCTGGTTTTCAAGAAAATTTGAAAAAGTATTGAATAGTTTTGAGAGCAAGTACTTTGTTTACAGTGTTTTTCTTATATATATTAAAAAAGACTTAATTCTAAATATGTTGCATCTATTTGTTAATTTCTTCCATTTTGGTACATTTTACAAATACAGTTTAAACAAAGACAAAAACCAAATGACTCCAAAGATGACCAATGTAGTCTTTTGTGTACTTAGGGTGAGGAAATTCAATACTTAATCTCACTGGGCAGTCAATCAAATACTGGGGTTTGGGTTTTTTTTAAGAGTAACATTTTGGTAAATACATAGCAAAATGACCGCTGCAGTGGCCTAGTGGTTAGAGCATCCGCCTTGGATGCGGTAGGTCATGGGTTCGATCCCTGGCTGAATCATACCAAAGACTTATAAAAATGGTACTACCGGTAACAGCTGTCTCACTTGGCTCTCAGCATTAAGAGGTTAGCCTTAGGACTGGTCAGCCTGGTTTCAGAATAATGTGACTGGGTGGGACATCATTCTGCATGTCTGCAGCATGATGCCCCAGTGCTAGACATCACTATAAACTGCCACACTGTGAACATCATAGCGATATGACTGAAAATTTTTTAAAGTTACATTTAAATCGAAATCACACACACGCAAAATTCTCACAAGAATGGTACTGTCTTGGTCATTTCAGACTTTAATAAGCCACACTGATTAATATAAATACTCGGTTATAAGACAAGTCCAACTGCAAACTGCATAGACCCAGATCTGCCGTCACATAATATGCTGGAAGATCAGGGGCTGTGCAGTTTGTTTGTAGTAATCAGTAGAAGAAACAACACTGAGCCTGATCAGCAGACACATTATGCTATGGCAGATCAGGATCTTTGTTGTTTGCTGTTTGATTAAAGTTATAAGCAAGTACATATGATTGAGTTATTGTTTGGACTTGATTGAAGTTTCAAAAGCTGTTTTTTTAATGAGGTGATGTTGATGATGATGATTGTTCTTCTTATAATTATTATTATTATTCATTGGAATCAAATTTCATGAAATTGTTTTAGTTGCAAAGCTCTTGGTATATTGATAAATTAGTTCAGTAATTTTCATGTAATTAGAACCACATGTTTTCCATGGCCATTTAGTTTTGTGATTTGCATTACATGTATGGAGGGAGATACTTGGATCACTGTCGGCAACCCCAAATAATCTTTACAGTATTTTTAACAAAAATTAATTGATGTTTTAAATAATGATTAAAGCGGAATTGGCATTTTGTAAACATTTGATTTTCACTAAAGTCATAAAGTCTGTATGAAAGAGTCAGGTTTTTTTTCTCAAATAATTTGAATTGCAAATGGAAAAATAATCAGAATTCAGTTAGCAGCTAAAGTTGTATATCTTTTTCAGTATCTTAGATAAATGACTAATTGAATGAAAGTATTCTTGATATTTGAAATAGAATCATTATGTAACTAAAAATAACATTCTTTTCATCAACATAAAGCAACCTTAAACTGCATGTGTATGTTGCAATGTAGGCTGTGAGGAGCTCACACTGAAAGTGCCCCAAGTATGTGTTCATTTTACGCCTAAACAGGATGACTTTAATATAGAGATAACTGTTTGTGAAGAATGAAGAGTTATCACTTCCCCCAAGCAAGTTTCCTGTCCTTTATTTAAATGTTATTTTTAACAGTTTTACCAAGATTGTTTTTCTGAGAAAACATCATAAATTCCTCACTTCTACCATTGAAACTCAACTTAATGGAATAAAGAGAAGAAATTAAGTTGTCCAATTGGTAACAATGAATTAGGTATCAGAGCTTAAATATACATCAGTAACAAATTGAAACTTTGACTAAGGACATTGAAGAGATTACCAAATTTATTCTTTGGCTTTATGGGCAGCTGTCCTTCATTCATAGAGGTGAAATATATAGGCAACTTTAGAAGAGTACAGCACTTCCTCACTATAAGGCCCATCATTATAACAGTTCCTGTTAGGGCAGGTATGGCAGTGCATACCATTTCATCAGTGTTAAATGCAGAATGTACTTCATTATAAAGCAGTCTCGCAGTAAGGTGGTATACTCTCTAACTTATATGTACAATGTTATAATAAGGGAATATTGTATCATGCACTTTAATATAAAGTATTCTCACAATAATGTGGTATACTGTGTGGTTCCCTTGAACTGTGTTATAATGAGTGAATATTGCATCATGTATTGTATTATAAAATAGTTTCATTATATGGTGGTACATTCTGAAGGCTGCCATGTACAGTACTATAATGAAGGAGTCATATTTCATGTATTTAATTGTAAAGCAATCTGATGTTAACATCGTATGCTCTGATTCCCATATACAGGGTTATAATGAGGTATTGTACAATGTACTTTATTATTAGGCAGACTCACTATAAGGTGGTAGATCTGATGTCATGAATGATGTCATGACATTATGTAAAGTATGCATTATGAAGTCAGTTGCTAAAATTTATTGTTGTGTGACATTTAGAATCTTAGATCTTTTCTTAGTATAAATGAAGTTTGTGAAACATAAAATAACGTTGTTTTGTTTGCCAAGGCTGTTAAAAGCTTGAAACCATTCAGTTTGTTTCATAAATTAAATTGAAAATATTGGCTATCAGGTAAGATTTTTATTTTATCTAGATAATGAATTGTGTGGACAAAATTTGTTTCCATTCCAAGGATCCACTATCAATTTAATTTAGATACAGACATACAGTGTGAGGATCATTTGCTTTACATATACCATATTTTTCAGATAATAAACCCCCCCAACTACCTCATTTTTACAAAAAATTTGGAAACCCCATGCTGTATTGTGCTGGTACCCTGGTGTCACGGGAGAAATACTATACGATACTCGCATATGGACTAGAGTTCTTCAAAAGAGCATACATAAAAAAAACCCCAAAGCAGTGAACTTGGTTACCTTTGTGTACATGTCATAACTGCAGCTATGACACTGATATTGTTTTATTCTGTAACTTTGATCTGTAATTGAATTGGAACTTCAGTCAAAAAGATAATCTTGATGATATTTGTGTTAAGCTTGCTAGTCACTCAACCAAACTATTCAAATTGGATGACCTTTCTTCTTACACCTTGTTCAAAAGAATACAGAAGCCCAATCCTGATAACCCATGCCAAAGTGTTTGGAAATCTTTGTATCATTGGCTGTGACAAGGGCAGCATACAAAAGCCAAAGAATAGATAATTTTGTATAAGATTAAGTTTCTTGTGTTTTAACTGACTAGAATGACAGTGTATTTGATACTTGTAGTATAATGCCACACCTAATGTTTTAATGTTGTACAAAGCAGCCATTGTTACCTATCACCTGATTACACTTGGCCGTTACAGTATATACCATATATACTTGCTTTCAAGTCAAGACCTGATCTGTCATAGCATAATGTGCGTGCTGGGTCTATGCTGTTTGTTCTACTGAATACTTCTAACAAACCGCACAGACCACGATCTGCCGATGCATTGCTTGACAGCAGATCTGGGTCTGTGCAGTATGCAGTTGGACTCGACTTGAAAGTGGCTATATATGGTATTTCTCATAGGGCGGATAAAAAGCTTATGACTAGAGCAGGATTTGAATCTGGGAACTGTCCAAAGCAAATAATTGTACCACATGGCTATACACATCTCATGAAAAACAAACATTGTTCATGAATATGGGAAGCGCCCAATGCTAATGGATGCTGATTGGTAGCAGATTTTTACCACATCATTGTACGACAGTGTATCTCATGAGACAAAAACTTGTTCATGAATCTGGGAACTGTCTAAAGCAAATAAATCCTAACTGGCACTAGATTTTTACCACATCATGACTATGTAATTCACCTCCTGAGACAAAACCTTACTGTGAATCTGAGAACTGCCCAATGCAAATAAATTCTAATTGGAACTAGCTTTTACCATATTTTTTTTAACACACATTATCTCCGGAACCATTTCCTTACTCATGAATCACATCTTACAGCTATTGCCCAAAGTCCACACAAAAGAATGGTGTTCAGTGTTTTACAGCACAGCGACATAGATAGGTTATCTAGTGCCTAGGCAGTTATACTAAAGTGCCCTGCCCCTGTATACACCACTGTGGTCTGCCTGGGCTGATCCAATGGTAGGATTCAAATCCATGTCCATTTGGAAAACAGTTGGGCAGTTTTAATGCGGAGCCACAGTGGCTCCTGCCTCCATTAGTTGCTTTTTTACATAATGCAGGAGGGTACATTGGGCCACTTTTATATCCACAGGGTGTTGAGAGAAATTAATGGATATTTGCTTCATGCCTCTCAGGTACTGTATTTGATTACTGGTGTTGGCATGTGGGAGAGTTTTGTACATTTATACAGACTTACTCTACTTCCATAACAATCACTCTTTGCCACACCCAAAATTGAATCAGCACTGTTTCTCCTTTTCTAGTGCATAGAGGAGTGATAAACCTGATCCAAACCAAAATGAAACCAAGTTTTATTCAATGTGAGTAACATTTTTCACCTAATTTTGTTAAATTTTAAACAAATATATGCTGACACAAATTTGATTTATAGTAGACTGAGATATCAAAGTAATGGAATCAACAGAGGTTAGGCAGGTAGACATTATTTTATTGATACAACATGCATTGGGTAGACATAGCTGTTGTGTGAGCACACTCGACTGATCAGAGTAAACACATGACATAAGGTGTACTTTAGGCTTTTAAGTAAGGATTAGTCATCCTGTTTTATTTAGTAACTTAACCTCTAAGGACACTACCTAAGCATTTTGGTTCCTGTAAATTCCAAATACAGATAATATACAAGTTTTTTAACATTGATTTTTTGGGTGAGATACATGTAAGTATACTTTCGTAGTTATTCTAGTTAAAAACCAAGTTAAAAACAAACCATTTGGGCTATAGGGGTGAGGTAGTTTGTGAGCTTTGATTGGTTAAATAGTTGCATCATAGTTTTCTTAATATTAAAAAATGTTGTTAAAATGTCTGTTGGTTGATCAAAGAGTGCATGGATTTGTAAAGCAGATGATCCTCCCACTGTATTTCTATCAAAATTGAATTGATAGGGGATCCTTCTGATTTCAAGATTTATGTGTCTTTCACTGTGCCAGATAACTGCTAAATTGAAATAATCAGAGTCCAATAAGGTGCAACTAACTTCAGAGTGGCTGTTATTCAGTTCTCACTTTTATTGTACAGTTTCATTTTTTAAGTTAGCATTGAATAGCCTTGCTGCACTTGGACTCCTAGGGGACATTGGAAGGATGGAAAAGATGTTGTGCTTGGACCACAGAAGTACAAAAGCATAAAATGACATTTTTCAGGGTGGAAGCCAGAGCCCAAGTATTACTAGAATGCTGGGTCTGAGCTACCTTGTAGTGAAGTCAGGTAGTCCAATGGGCTGACAAAATAATTACATATATGCTATCGTATATTGAAGTCAGGTAGACCAGTGGGCTACCAGAATAATTAAATCTGGGCTATCATACGTTGAAGTAAGGTAGCCCAAATGGCTACCAGAATACTGAAATATGGGCTGCCTTACATTGAAGTCTGGTAGCCCACTGGGCTACAAAATGCTGGACCTGGGCTACTATACAATGAAGTTTGAAAGCCTAATGGGCAGCTGTATGATAAATTGTTATTGAAATTTGTCAGACCCATAATTTGCAGTTTGAAAGATTAAAATTGTAATGCTATTGGCAATAGTGTTCTATTTCTTTTGTGAAAACTATGAAATTATATTACTAATAATAGAAATGAAACTTTCCATTATGATTAAAAAATGTACATATTTTGCTTTCTGAACCAACTTAATAGTCCATTAAACCTAGCAAACACTGTCCCAACCTTCCATACTCTAAAAGAAACAGCATATACTGTATATGGACAATATACAAAATACCACAACTATTGTAACAAGATATAGTTTACATAAGATTTATATGATCAGAATAATTTTTCATCTACTTTTCTTGCCCATTTTATCACACACACACACACACACACACACACACACACACACACACACACACACTTTTTATATACACAGACACACACAGCTTGTCATTGATAGATACTTTTGCACCTGTTCACTTATCAGGCACATTGACACAGCATGATAGGAATGAGTCTCTAGCAAGCCATATAATATCCTCAGATATTGAGCTTGTTTATCATAATTCTACTTAACAGTTTATCTTGCCCTTGAAATGTGAGACATTAGTGCTGCCTTAAATTATGCATTGCTCTTCCTGCATTCACACAGTACATGCTTTTCTTTTTCCACACATTGCAATCATTTTCAGTGGTGTATTGTATCCACATGTGTACTGTACAAAGAACGCCTTGTATTTTCTCACCTCTTATGGGAGACACATTAGATTGCTTCCATTCAAATTCAGATGTGTCATTCATGCCAAAACTCTACTGACATATTTTTCATCTTGCTGTAAGCTTTCAAAGTGTACCTTTACACCTGATCAGGTTGTAACTGAATTAAGGCCATTGAATTTTGCTTCTGTGTAATTAAGTCTGTGTTTAGCTTTAATCACTGTGTCCGAATGGTGTCATCATGGGCATTTCTTAGTTTCAGTAATGCTGTTATTTTCTACAGATTTGAATAAGGTACTAAAAGATGAGAAACTTAAAATATCACATTACGTTTCAAACATTGTTCCAAGCTCTGACATCAAGGCCCTTTTCTGAAGTACTTTTGATTTTATCTTTACTGTTCATATTTAAATATCAGTGTATTTATAATGATACTTTTAATTATCTCAGAATTTACAATGGAAATAATGAATGTAGTTGATTCTTCTTTATATCAGCAAACCTCAATTTGAATTTCTTGTGAAAGATTTACAGCATTCCCTCAGTACAAGGCCCTTCATTAAAACACAGCTGTCTGTTATAAGGCAAATATGGCCATGGATCCCATTTTATTACAGGTAGTAAACTTATGTGTCATGTTTACTTAATTATAAGACACTCAAAGCAGTATACTTAGTGATTCCCATGGATAGCATTATAATGAGGGAGTACTATATTTTATGCCAACTTTATGGACAGCATTTTAATAAGGGATTACTCCATTTGATTCCAGTTTGTATGCAACATTTAACAAGGGAGTACTAAGTACTCTATTTGATTACAGTGTTAAGGACAGCATTATAGCAAGAGTACTCTTGATTCCAGTTTAGTTGAAAACATAAGGTCTGACACAGCCTCCCTAATAAACCATGGGGGAGGGGCAAAAAATCTCAGTGTTATTGCTGATGACATGTTAGCATTAAATCAAACTAGTCTCCCTGTGTAATATGCATATGCTTTGTTACTTAATATTTCCGAACATGGCAATAAGGTCAACATGATTGTAAGAAGTATTATACATATATGATGGATTTATAATGAAATACATGAATAGATCTTCTATATTTGTCAGTGATAACAACTTTTCTTTTCTATTGTGATATAGGAGACCCTCATGGTCATACCTGGCATAATTACAGAATTATTGCTTGTGTCTTTCATATCATGTATTTCACAGAATTAATGGCTTTACATATGAAATATGATCATTAGTTTATGCTAGTTTACAGAGTTCACCTCAGTACAGAGACTTTTGACCAGTTCCCTCAAGGATACTGATTGACTTGGAGTGAGGCAGCTCTAATCCTGTTTTAAATACCAAGATTATGTCTTAATTTGTTCACTGCAGTTCTGAACTGAAAATTCTCATGTCATAACTTGAAATATGCCATACAGTACGAAATACTACACAGTACTCAGTGTTCTCATATCTTGAAATATTAATTGGATTCATATTTATGCACCTTTATTTATTTAGGTCTTGTTAAAGTAATATGCAAAAGATTCAATATGCTTGCTGGCATGCATTCTATTAATGTTTCAGATATGATCTGTAAATATGGAGTTGGCTTACAACTACTGTAGATACTCACTTATAAGATGAGTCAACAGCAAACTGCACAGACCCTAATCTGCCATCACATTGTGCAATGGCAGATCTGGGTCTGTGCAGTTTACAGTTGGACTCATAAGAGAGTATATACATGCATAAAGTGGCATTTTGCTAGGTGATAGATATTAGGCCAGAAAGTCCCACAAGCTTCCATTGTGTCTGTAAATCATGTGATTCCTCACACCTCTGCCAGTGATAGTATTGGTTGGGAGTCTTTAGGTTATAGCATGTTAGGATTTGACTTCCATTACCTTAACTGTTGACAAGCTATTGACTTTACAGGGAAAATTAATGTGCCAATTGTACTGGTTTACTTCTTTAAGACTGGACATGTACTATATTCTTTTACTCGCTAATATTGCTCAGTCTGAATAAAAATAAAAGCCATTCTGTATCTTTACTTACCTTGTAGCTTGCTTGTAAGTCAGATCCAGCTGCAAACAACATAGACCCTATTCCACACTGGATAATGTGCCAGCAGCTCAGGGCCTGTGTTTGTTCTGCTGACTACTCTAAACAAACTGCGATGACCCAGATATATTGATATGTTATGTGATGGCAAATCTCATTCTGTGCAGTTTGCAGCTGGACTCAAAAGCAAGTTTGCATGGTAGTTCCTTGATGACATGGAACTATGTGTGATCAGAAATTAAGGGAAGCTTGAATTTTCTTTCCTTTGAGAAACTTAAATCACACACCATATATACTTGCTTATAAGTTGAGTTGAACTGCAAGCAGCAAAGATACTGATTTGCCATAGCATATTATGGTTGCAGATCAGGGTCTGTGCTGTTTGTTCTACTGAATACTCATAACAAACCACAAGACCCAGATCTGCTCGCGTATTATGCGATGGCAAATCTGGGTCTGTGCAGTTTGCAGTTGGACTTGACTTAAATATGTTGCATTTTGGGTCAACACTACCATAGGCGTGATGCAAAAGATCTCATTCCTCTTGATTAGAGTGTCCACCTCGGATGTGGGAGATTGCAGATTCAGACCCTGGCTGAGTGATACCAAAGACATAAAAATGGTAATTGCAACTGCTTCGCTTGGCACCCAGCATTAAGATGTTAGTGTTAGGACTGGTTGGCCTGGTGTCAGGATAATGTGATTGAGTGAGACATGATGCTAAATGTCTGCGGCATGATGCCCCTGTGCTAGTCATCACTATAAAATGCCACACTGCAGATATTGTGGCGGTATGACTGGTTCAAGAACAAATAGCCTCAATAATATGTTTTAAAGTAATAATTTATTGTTATATTTTCACACAGAATAAGTACAGAATTATCAGTCTTTGGAAATCTACACCATTTAGAACTTGGTCATTGTCTTATCATTTGTGAACAGACTGACTAGAATTTGTGTAATTTCAACCTGAAGAAAATTGACAGATCTGTTGAAGTAGTAATGTGTTGTTATATATTGTTGGTTTGTGTGTGTATATGTGTGTGTGTGTGTGTGTGTGTGTGTGTGGCTAAGTTTACATATATTTCACTGTAGACTTTGGATGGCAACAGACTGAGACAGGGCAATAAATTTGATCAGGGTTTTGATAAGTGTAATAACTCGAAAGGCAAACACAAAACAAATAATGCAACACTTTTTGACTTCTATTATTATTATTATTATCATCATTTTATTTTTTTATTTATTTATTTATGTTCATTTCATTTTCATTGTCTATCTTGATATTATAATTTGATTTAAAGAACACAAACAGGTTTACATGGTTATTAATTGCAAATGAAATAAGTAGAAAGCAGTTAATCTTAAATGTCAACTTGTTTTCTGTTGTCTACAACCTTTGTGAGGGTGGTTTTTGCCAAACAAACAAATAATTCATTTCTATACCTAAATATCTTTAGTGTTGGAGTCTTAAATTTGTAGTCAATGATTGTGGTCAAATTACATTTAAAAAAAAAAGAAATGTAGTAGAGATCCTACTATGCTCTTGTGATTTGTTGAAAAGTTGGCCACCAAAACATTAGCCTTAAAATCATAGCACAAAAGGCTTTGTAGAATTTACTCGGTGTTGCGAAAAGAGATGTTTGGACAGGGTACAATGACATTTCTATCCTCAGGCGAATCTTCACACGCTAGGATTTGGAGTGTGCTAAACTGGAAGAATCAACAGGTTGAGATATTTACTGTATATACTCTACTGGTTGGACCCAACTGCAAAGATCATTGACCCTAAGATGTTGTCGCATAATGTGTCAGCAGATCAGGGATGTGTTGTCTGATTATTCTTAACAAACTGCATAAACCCAGATCTGCCAACATTATGTGATATCAAATCAGTGCCTAAGTTGTTTGCAGTTGGATATGACATGTGGGTATATATGGTAACATAAAAAAGAAAATAATAATTGTGTTAATATATTCATCAAATACATGTGTTCCTATTCACTTGTTTACTGAAAAGACTAACTATCCTTGTAATGCATGTATTTGTTTCATTAAATAAGACAGTAATGGGTGATGATAAAGATAATTGACAGAAGGGTGAATAAAGATGAATTTTAGCTATTTTTGTAAAAGAAAAAAGAAAGTTACACCTTCCTCTTTCTGCTTCTACTCACAATATCCTAATTGAATAAAAGTTTTATAAATAATGCTATTTGTCGGAATTATATCCCTCATATTACATCATATATGTATAAAACTCACCCACACACTTAACTTGTAGTTGCTATAAGAGTATTCTGAATCTTCTGGTTTCTTGTCAGAGATTTTTCTCATGGGCAAATCCTTCAGAAATTGAGAACCAGTCTAGCAATCCCACAGTACATTCTGGACATTGTTAAGGAACTGGCAAGAGTGATGGATGAGCTCCATTGCAGATAGTTACATCAGAACATTTTATTTGTGGTGCAACATTTAAAACCTTTTTAGATAATAAAGTTTCTAAACTTTTTCCTTACAGTGCAAGACCCTCAGTATAAGGGCCCAGCCCCTCCTCTACCTGCACCACGTGACTGCCGAGAGTCGCCATGCAAGGAGTTGCCAACCAAAATTCACAAACAGGAAAGGATCAAAGAGAGATTGGAATTGTCACAGCCACTCAACTTTGATAAGGACCATGCTTTAAAACACAGCAGAAAGTGTGCAGGCACACAGACGTGAGTATGCAACACAGTTACAGCTAAAATTAAATGATCTGATTTGCTGCCAGTCTGGTTGATATTGAGATCTCTAACATCAAGATCTGACAGACACTGATACAAAGTCAGTCACATTCATGTGACATTTTAATTCACCAATTACATTTACTTTGATGAAAGTGAAAAATGTCATTTGGAACATAAGCTTCTAACAATAACTCTCCCAAACATGGATTGCATCATTGACTGATAGGTTACTAAGAATACTGTATATACTCGCTTATAAAATGAGGCAAATTGCAAAGTCCCATATCTGCTGTCACATAATATGCTGACGGATCTGGGTCTATGCAGTTTGTTAGGAGTAATCAGCAGAAAACAAATGTAGGCCCAGATCTGCAGATGCATTATGCTACAGCAGACCAGAATCTTTGTTATTTGCAGTTTGACTCAACTTATAAGCTAGTATGGTAAGTGGACTTGGTGCCCAATAGAACTACTTATTCAGAGTGTATATTGATTTTAATTCGATTGTGTATAGGACAATTTTTGGTGAAAAATTTGCGACATAGCATTGAATTTACTTGACTAGTTGCAATTGCTCTTACAAGCTTGGCCACTTGGAGTATGACTGAAACAGGGGGAAAATTTTGCAACATTCCATAGACCCATGGACATGCTTAATAGAATACATTATTCTCAAAACATTCTTTGCAATATTTGATTTTTTTGGTAATTTTGTGAGACAATTGATTTTGGGAAGAATAGCATTTTGCTCTTATACTGTTCATGATACAGTAAAAACTGTCATGAGCGACCTCTGCTGTGAGCGACCACCTGTCATATGACCACAATCGTAATGCACGGATCAATTTTATTATATAAACGCTCTGAACGCAACCAGCGACCGCGATGTCTTGGCAAAATATGCATTTCGACACTGCTATGAATGACTGCATCGCAAAAACGAGGATAAACTTCACTGACCGTTATTTAATCCCTGTAAGAATGACTGCTCATACCATTCTAAATAAAAACAAAAAAATTTAAAAAATAGGCTGGCTACTGATGTCTGAATATTTTAGCTATGCTTATAGTGTATTTTTAGCTTCAGTCATAAACCAGACTAAAGTATATGTAGACTATTTCCTAGTCTGGTTCCCAGCTTCTTATGCTCCCTGCGTTGTTCTCCGCTGTTTGTGTAAGGGTGAGCAATGGAGGGAGCATACAAAGCAGGGAACCAGACTAATTATTCCTGCACTTAGCCTGCTTCCCGGCCTTAATCGCAGGACCTGACATCAATGTGAACGACCGTATCGCGAGAACAGACGGACACCACTGACCTATATGTAATCAGTTGTTACAACAACTGCTTGATTAGTAACGATTGTTCTAATCAAAAACAAGCATAAAAGGAATATTAAAATAAAAGGATTGTTGCTACTGGTGATGGATGCTACAGTCCGTAAACCAGGCTAATGTACATGTCACGAATTGCCGTTGTGGTGCCAAAGTTGGTGCCAAAGTTGACGTAGTGGTCGCGTATATTGTTTGTTTTTAGAGTTAATCCGTATTGGGGGTTGGGGTGAATAAGGTCATTGTCTGTTAAACCAGCAAGAGAGAATCGTTTGTGGGATTCAATTGATAGTGTTCAAGGTTTGTGATGTTTGTTGTTTTTCCCCCTGATGTTAAGTGATTATAGCCCAATCACAAAGTCGTCGTCTATTCAAGTTGGTGTGACCGGGTTACACACTTCGCTTACAGAGTTAATCCTAGTACGTCATCTTTGAATGAAGCCGTTGACTTTTGTCTCTGAGTAAATGGTTCTGTTTCTGGATGAGATAATTATTTCTTGTTATTTCATTAATTGTTAGATATGCAATGCACATGTATAAATTTTTCATATTTTCCCACAGCCCAGTCAAAACCGTCTTTACATTCAATATTACAACTGATTTTAACACGTAGAACATTAATGACAATGGATGACCTTCCAACTAAAAAGAGACAAATTTTAAGGCTGGAGAAAATAATTATTGTAACTGAAAGAAGTGAAAAAGAGCAGACCACTCACAAAAAAGAGGTTTAAACATCAGTAAAACAGATTTAGGTTGTTATAAAGAAAAAAGAAGTAATTCAGAAACGATTTCATATGCTAAAATATGTGATCTTCAAATGTAAATGTGATTTCATGTTTAATGACAGAAGTATATCTTTATTGCTATATAATTTTGTTTTCAGCTGAATGCATACAATATTTTAGCAAGAAATATTAAAAAAGAATAGAATATATGCACAGTGATTGTGGTTATTTTTCTTGAAATTGTTCTGAAACTGGACCTTGGAAACTGGTCTTTTTGTACAAGCCTGCTGTGAGAGACCACCTGTCTTGAGGGACCGCTTTTTGTTGACAGAAGGGGCGGTCTCTAATAACAGGTTTTACTGTATGTATATCATGATCATTATGATTACTAACTCAGAATATGAATTAGGTCACAAAATGCGAGTAAAGGTCTTATACATGTTGGAGTCTCAAGTATTTTTAATATCTGCAGTACATTTTTGGGGACATTTTCAAGTTTTGCTAGGCAGGGTTTTTATTGAAGATTTGAAAGTGTGATAACATTAAGTCATGATTATTTAATTTCCTTATTTCCAAGTTCAGTAAAACAATTTTTGTGTCATTGATTCATTAATGTAACTGTTTATTTCATTGGCTATTTAATTGAGTCATTTGTATGCTTATTTATTTATTCACTTACAAACCTAGCTACATGATATTCACAGAAGCTTGAATTTGTGAAGAAACAAAATATGACCAAAAATACAAAAAAGTACAACTGTTGTTAGCTATTCGAGCCAACATGTTTGATAAAGCAAGATCTTTTTTGTAGACAATTGATGAATTTAATTTGATGGAATTCAGTACTATGATATACAAATGGAGAAAAAGAAAAATAATCCATGAATTACTGTTAACATATTAAGAAACAAATAGAACAAAGTGGATTGTATGGGAAATGGGTCAAATTGTACCAATAACTAAAGTTATGGGCATTCAGTTCACCAATATTATTTCACAGTGAGGCACTGCTAACTTAAATATTGTGCAAAATAAATGACATTTACTATAAATATATAATATAAATGCAGTTTTACTGATACTGACCGATACAAGTACCATAATGACACGGTACTCACATGATACAAATATGGCTCCACTTTTTAAAAAACAGACCAGAAACTCGATTAATGCTGATCCATTTTCTCTTATTAGCCAACAAATCCTTATGATTTTTTGAGACTGCATATCCCTCACTGGCCTAATCATTACTAAGACTGCATATCCCTCACTGGCCTAATCATTACTAAGACTGCATATCCCTCACTGACCTAATCATTACTAAGACTGCATATCCCTCACAGGCCTAATCATTACTAAGACTGCATATCCCTCACTGACCTAATCATTACTAAGACTGCATATCTCTCACTGACCTAATCATTAGTAAGACTGCATAACCCTGGCTGACCTGTGTGTGTGTGTGATTTAGATATTTAACGTAGCTTTAACAATTTTTTATTCATATTGCAACGATGTCTGCAGTGTGACAGTTTATAGTGATGTCTAGCACTGGGGCATCATGCCACAGACATATAGCATGATGTCCCACCCAGTCACATTATCCTGACACCAGGCCGACCAGTCCTAACACTAACCTCTTAATGCTGACGGTCAAGCGAGGCAGCTGTTAGTACCATTTTTTAAAGTCTTTGGTATGACTCGGCTGGGGTTTGAACCCACGACCTCCCGCGTCCGAGGCGGATGCTCTAACCACTAGGCCACCGGAGCAGTCTATCTGACCTAAGCAATCACTATGACAGCAAGTTGTATCAAGTTCCATAGTACAGAATAATGGTTGTAACATAAACTGGGTTAGTGGACTAGATTAGGGTTGCAATGGGGCATGGAAGTCAGCAAGCTAAGATGGATTGAAATGACCTGTAGTTGTTTGGATAGTGGGATTGTCCTGAAATTTTAGGCCAGTTTATATTTTACTATATATGTTAAATTGAAGATTCGTCAGTTTTAGTCAGCAGTATCTACCCAGAAACAGTGTCTGTGCCATATATTCTTGCTTACAACTCTCTCTCTCTCTCTCTATCTCTCTCTCTCTCTCTCTCTCTCTCTCTCTCTCTCTCTCATATCTTCAAACTGGCCTTGCTTAAGTAGGCCATTTACCTAAAGTGGGATGGTGAGATCACGCTGTAGCAGTTGCTGAGATGGCATGAACCATTCCTAGTTAGGTGACTAATTCATACAAAATTAGTACCCATTATATCTTATTTCCATCTTTGTGTACTCTCATATATATATGAAACCAATTTTTCTCCATAGTTTCCACACAAGTTACCTTGTTATTATTTAATATTAAGAAAATAAGAAAGTAATATCACTCAATATTTCTTCATTTTAAAGAGACATGTTTATCAGAGACAATGTTTTCATATTTTGTTTTCATTTTTTCTCAAATTATATCAACTTCCATGTATTGTGGTATAAAAAGATTTACGTAATTTTTAGCATTACTGGTCATAGATCAAAAGAGCTACATCTGTCATCTGTCATCCATCTATTACCATAAGTTTGTTATTGCTACTCCTCCTGAACTACTTGGATTGCCTTGTAACTTTACACAGACATTCATCCCATTGTCTAGTTGGTCCTTGTACTGCTCAGACATCAGATATGGCCTCCTTGAAAACTTTGTTATAACTATTTCTCTAAGAAGTATGATCATTTAAACTTGAGTCTTTTTACTTAAAGACTTCATATGGTGCCTAGTTGGTCCAAAATGAAAATAGTCCTTATTTGACATCCAATATGGCCACCAAGGCAGCCATCTAGAAGATCTTATTATTGCTACTCCTCCTTAGTGGATGGACATATCCACACTGAAAGACTTCTTATGATGTCTGGTTGATACTAACTGTAAATGGTGACAATCTGATGTCCAGTATGGCCTCCATAGCAACCATCTTGTGGGATTTTCACAAAAGATTTCTTACAATGTCCAATTGGTCTTAGATTAATATGGTGCCAGTCATATATCCAATATGGCAGCCACAGCTGTCTTAAAAATCTTGTTGTCACTACTCCGCCTGAATGGATGATCATTATGAAATGGGATTTTCACCAAGTACTAAATGAAAAATGGTACCTGTTGTACATTGAATATGGCTGCCACCAAAACTGTCATAAAAATGTTGTCACTACTCACTCTAAATTGATAGTCATTTTGACATGAGAACTTTTCCAGAGACTTTGAATAATGTCTACTTTGTCACGAAGAAAATGGTGCCAAACTGACATCCAGTATATGTACAACATAGTATCAGAGACAGTTTCAACACTCGATTGTTAGAAGGAACAAATGGTCTTATTTAAAATTCCTGGAAATTCTTTTTGCTCAGTAGAGCATCAGTCCCTTTGAGTGACATGGGTTTTTGTTTATATTTCATCTGATTATTGATTTTGATATTGTTGTCAATCCGAGTTACATTGCCTCTGCTATATAAAAAATTAAATTTGATCATCCTTGTCTGATAAATTATTTTTACCTCAAATGTTGCATATTACAAGCAAAATGAAATGAAGATTTTGCCATTGTCATTAAGTTTGTGCATCATTGTCTCTGTATAATTGACTTTCTTAGCAAATAATTGGGACTTTGGATAATGAAGAAGTTCCTACATAATTATTGTCACATTTAAAAGTAGGGGGTTCCTCTGTGCAGCTGAATTGAATAGGACAGTGGCCAACACACTCAGGTTCATTAGTTGAGGAAGATCCTACTAGTATTTTGAATGGACTCCATTGATTCCATAATTCTGTTTCCATTTTTAAATGCGCTGTATAAGGTAGTCATATCAGAATAGTTTGATTACCAGAATGGAGCATTTGCTGTCATAACTTGTTTAAAAAGGGCAAACATTTTAATTGGACATGTCCTAAGTGACACTGACAAAAAAGGAATTAAAGCAAATTTTTCTTATTATGTTTGTAATTTAGTTTTGAAAATTAGGCAAGATTATGTGTAATAGAACAGAATACTATGGATACAAATATTAAGCAATCAGTACAGCACTGACCTTGTATGTTGTCACTGTAAATCATATTTTTTTCATTCCGATATTATGTGTACTACACTTACACTGTGGAGTAATGTAATTTATAGTCAGTTATGCTATTGAATTACTATCTTTTTACCCATATATAACAATTACCAGCCTAACAGCCACACATATCAGCTGAAATAGATCCAGGCCCCAGTGTCATGAAACTGGACTCGACATTGCCCATAAAAAATGTTTTAGTCAAAGCTTGGAAATGTTACTTGAAATTGACAAATGCAGCTTTTGTATTGGTTGGAATATGTATTAATGATCTGGAGTTAAGTAAAGTTTGATGACAGATTTCTCTCTTTTACATAATACAGTTTGACTAGAAGGGTCTGGGAGATGTTTTGATGACCATTAGGGGCCACTGTACTCTCATGCAGCAGTAAATCAGGCTCTAAGATTGCACTACCTCATGGTCAACTGCCAAAAACTACAAGTCACAGATGGATTTGGATTTTAGCCCCAATCTCTGATGACCCTATTGTAACTTGGTTGAATATTTTTAAGTATGTTGTCCTGTTTTATGATCCAAACTAATGCTATCTTTTTATCAGAAATTTGGAAGAAGTCTATCTGGTAGAAATATGAATTAAACAGATTTTTAGTTAATTAGTTAGTAATGTAATGGTTTCCAGCATTCTCTCATACAGCGGATCGGGGGGGGGGGGAAATCAAGCATTCATTGGCACCGAGCAGTTTTGTTTTTAGATCGTAAATTTATAAATAGCGTTGGTCCTTGTTGTTTAGTAGGATTGTAGAGAATGCTTATCTCATACCAATTATCCATGCTTCCTCCCTAGTGTTTATCTACCCTCCCAGGCTTAAAATAGATTTGTCAGTATTTTCATATCTAAATAAAATCACTATTTGCACAATGGAGACAAAACCTTGGTCCAAAATGCAATGTCTTTATCTGAGTTGATACCAATCCCACAGAAGGCTCTCAGCTTTCAGAAGTTCTTTTGTTTATTAAAAAAAGCACATAACCAATGTGTATGACATAAAATTGGTATTAAAAGAAAGTTAACTGTCAACTTATGCAATATTCCAGAAGATAAATTCAGAGATAAAAGAATGCTTTGAATTCTGTTGAAATATGTTGAAATTATGAGGTGACCTTTGACTTCCTACGCGTTCCCCTTGTGGGTTGGGATTCACTTTGATAATAATAAGTGATTCCCACTCCAGTAAACATTACTGTATATACTCACTTATAAGTAAAGTCCATTTGCAGACTGTAAGCCTATAATGTGCCAGCAGATTTGAGTCTAAACATTTGGTTGGGACCAGTCAGTAAAATAAGCAATATGGACCCTTATCAGTCACTTCATTATGCTATGGCAGAGTAGGGTCTTTGTTAACAGTAGTTGGACCTAACTTACAAGCAACAATATATGGTAAGTTTAGTAAACTTAATGAAATTCCTACTGGTCGTGTTAGGGCTCAATGTGTTTGCATAAAAAACTTTCAACATTAACATCAACAACACTATGTGTCATTTTTCTTTTAAAAAAGGGCATGACAACGAAGAGTGGAAAGAGTTTAATTGTCATTTATGCAAAGACTAATGGGAGGATACAAACATTAACCACAGTACTTTTCATAATGTACCTAATTAACAAGTGAAATAAAGCAGGATATAAAACACCTGTTGGATAATTTCCCTTTGAAATACATTATATATGTACTGGTATATATTTTGAACTGGCAATAAAATTTAGATCTATAGGTATTTGTGACTATCCAACATTATACCAGTGATATTGAGGGTCTGCACCAGTTGCCACACAGGACCAGTTACCTTCTGATCATTACTTATTCTTAATTCCAAGCAGTATTTTAATTAGTTGTGGAGATAAAATGTGCCTTACCTTGGGCGTAAATTGTTGTTTAGGGCAATTCAGTGAGTACAGGATCAGTTCAGTAATAAATAATATTCCTGTACTAATGGGCTCTATGTGGCAGCTGGTGCACACCCTCCATATATTGACACATAGAAATTGGGTCCTTTACTTGTGGTTGGCTCCTTTTGTTTTATTTTGTTGGTTTTAACAGCACTTTTTTTTAGCAGAATATTGGCTTTATCATGCCAGTGATATGGGGGCCTTTCCCAGGGACACACTGTGGCTGATTAGGTTCTATATCGTCTACTGTATGTACATGCTGAATTATGCAGATTGAATTGATATACCAATGCTTCCCACCTGCCAGTTGGTTACTGTATCTTGGTAATCAAGATTTTAATGAAATGCTGTTACACGATGACACATGAATGTCCTATATGTTTGTTAGACCTTGAGCCAGCAAGTGTCAGGCACCTTCAGGTTCAGAATAGCTTTTTAGGTTTTTTTAGGTGCATATTGGTACCAGCCTTGAAATCGTAGTGTTCATTCATTACTTGCTATGTGCTCTTAGAGCTCTGAATGTTTGGTGCACTGTCCAGGATCATGGGGAATTTGAAATTCAACTTCCCATATGCAGTGTGCATCCAGCACTGTATTCTGTATGCTGCCCTTTCCTGTTAGGGCAGAATCATTCCTATTTTTAATCTCAAATTGTGCCATTATGATTACTTCTTTCAGATATAGGTATTCTAGAATTTCACATAAGGCAGGCCATGTCCATGTAGATAGACTTTTTGAAAATATGCATTTTAACTAATATGCATAATTAGTGATAAGGAATTATTCTTGCTCTTGTTGTCTGCAACCTTTAGCATTTGATCAGTATTGGCCCCAAGTCAAAAGAGGTTGGATGCCCCAGATATTCAAGTTCTGACAGTTAAAATGACAGTTACAAATAGGTCATGCTTTGCCAAAACAACAAGCTTACCACTATTTGAAATTCTAAAATGTAATCTGCTGTTAACTGACAGTAATGAATGAGGAACCATGGTCCATTACACACATCTGTACTGTGTAATTTATACTGTGTTTAGACTCTGGCTGGAATGGTCTTTTTAATGTGGCCTACTGACACCAGATTACTTCATGTTGACATAAAAGATTAACGAAAGATTTGACCACAAAATTTCAGTCATTATAAAGATATCACATTAGATGAATACCAGATATATCAACCATTCTGATTTTGGCAGATTCATTTCTTTGTTTTACCTCAGATAATGCCAGTACATGATCACTTCTATCAGATTCTGGTTTTAGGGTCAGAATAAATGTTTACCTGTAGGTAAACTGCAGTTTGAACAGGTATGTCAGGATCACTGAAATATTTGTCTGACTGTAATTGTTTTATGAAAGCCATCCTAAGAACTTGTATCACAAAAGTAATTGAATAATTGGATGGATGGTTAGGGACATTTTGTCAGGTACTAGGTCGAGATACCCAGCTGGGTCAGTTTTTAATGGATTGGGTTTATTCACTCCCATCTTGTTTTGTCAACTTTCCCCACCCACTCTTTCACCCCCATTTTTGTCAACCACAGAAAAAGTGTTTCGTTTGTTTTTTATTTATTACTGTTGGGGGGGGGGCACAACCTGGCAATATAAAATTTTTATCTTAAAACCCAGCAGGGCCTGGTGTTCCCAGATAGTACAACAACAACAACAACCCCAACTGGGTCCAGGTGGCCATCATCCATCCCTAATACTGACCAAACATGTATTATTCAGCTAAACATCCTGATTAACCTGAGAAAGTTCAAGAAGTTGAAATGACTGGCCAGTGAAGATTATAAACCTGTGCTATTGAAATTAGAAACATGGTACACAAGGATCCAAGATGAATGAATACTGGTTGTAGTCACTTCTCAGTGGATTTTAGCATGTCACAAGTAAAGTAAAAATAATTGTAGGAAGCATCTTTGAACCAAAAAGCACTTTGAATCAGTGTGGTTTAATTCTTAAAATAAATAATTGAATTTCATCTATTCCCATTCTTAGCTCTATTGATCATAGACTAGAAGAGCTTATGGGATGGCTTGTTGTTCATGTGCCCATTAGTACAAGTTTTTGCTATCACTGTCCTCTAAAATTGCTTGTTGAATTGCCATATGCTTACACTATTTCTTCTTGATGGATGATCATGTCAGAATGGAGCTGTAAACAAGACTTCTTATAATGTGTGGTTGGTTGCAAACGAAAATGGTGCAAATCAAAGTTTCATTATTGGTACCATGACAGCCATCTTGAAAATCTTGTCAGTGCTCCTTCTTACATGAAAGTGATATTGACAGTAGGCTTCGGGTTTTCCAACCAAAAAATGTTGTCCTCAGGATGTTATGTGCAGATTTCACCATATATTATAACACTCAGAAAACTATGCACTTGGTGGCATTATGTTCCAGGTTTTTGCTCTATATTATTTACTTGTGATAAGGGCCCCAGATTTCCATTGACAATAATCTAATTAACACATATTGGTTATAAGTGAAGTCATTACAACATCTGATTGCACAAAGTATGTTCTGCACCTTTGAAAAGAGGATTATAATCACCAGTGAAAGCAGAGGGACTCAAAATAAGTTTGCGAAGTGTTGAAATATTAAATGTCTTTAAAAATTGTGATCTTTACTTAGCTAAGGGTTAAGTTAGATCACATAAAAATATTTAGGTTGGTCTGAATTTTCTAATGCTTCTCTTTGCTAAATATCTGTCCCCAAGTAAGGGTCATTATACAGAACTGTTTTGGAAATTAGTACCATGTCACCAATTGTACATTAAATATAGTACCAATGTTAGATGAATACCATATATACTTCCTTATAAGACGAGTCCAACTGCAGACTGCACAGACCCAGATCTGCTGTCACATAATGTGCTGGCAGATCTGGTTCTGTGCAGTTTGTTAGGAGCAATTAATAGAATAAACCACATAGACCCTAATCTACAGGCACATTGTGCTATGGCAGGTCAGGATCTTTGTTGTTTGCAATTTGACATGACTTATAAGCAAGTATATATGGTAAGTATTAAAAAATTTTCCAAATTGCACAAGTTGAAGATCATAGAATCCTGTTATTAAATACACAGAGAAAAATGTATGCTGGTTTTTAGTGTGACACTGAGATTACAATGCACAGAAAGCCTACATGGTTGAATTATGGCAAAGTGTATGTCACTCAAAATTTCCAAATTCTTGTATACTTGTATGCTTTGTGCTGACTTTTCATTCACTGAACTGTTATTTATTTATTTCCCTTATTTAATAAGAGACAGAAGTCGTAACAACTCCATCACTTTGCATCCAGTTTATCCCAGAGTTCAAAGTGCTACAGTTCACTGGGGTGGGTGGGTGTAAAAATTGATTCCATCATAATTTAATTACTTCATTTCAAGCTACACAGTAAGTGTTGAGTTAACAAACATGGACTACCTTATGTACACAGAATTATGTGGTTAGATGGGAAAGATGATTTCTTGCAGTTGGACTGCTTTAACTTGGAATTTTCAGATGAATTCCTAAAATATAGCAAATAGTTCATTATTCTGACACATAATTGTTTAAATAAGTTTGTAATGGATGTGGATTTTATTGATAAAATATGAACAACCAAAAAAAGAATCATTGACAGTATGGTAGAAAAGTCTTTTAATATTTGTTTTAAAATTTGGTAGTTGCAAACTGCAAATTGCTCTTCTTATGTGGAACTCAACTGTTGTCTTCAGTGGCAGTCACTGCCTTGTTGTCATCAGTGGAAGTCACTGCTTTGTTGTCATCAGTGGAAGTCACTGACTACTGTCTTGAGTGGACCTCAGTGTCATTATTTTTGGGAGGAAAAGGGAATGAATATCAGAAAGAGAGAATGATGACTTGGTAAAACATGAATTTAATTTTCATGTAGCAAGATTATTTTATTCCATTAGGCCAGAAAGGAAAGCAAAAAATGGTTGAAAATGGAGTGTGTTCCTAAATCATAAATGCAGGATTCATTTACTACAGTAGGACTTCTTTACCTACTACTTGACGAGTTCTTGACATCTATTGTCTCAAGTTGACATCTGTCATGTTTCATTGAAGGAAATAGTGTGTGGATCAGTACATAACCACACTTGTCATTTCTGCTTATGTAGATTTAGCCCCAGAACTATATGTGGGTGTAAAGTAGATATGTCTACTCAAGACTAGTTTCTGACTAGAACATAAATTTAGAACACAAATGATGAGTCAGACAGATCTCGGAAAGTGGGATTGTTTCCAAAATCTCAAATTCAACAAGTTGTTCATTTCTTAAAAGTTGCTGATGCCAGATCTAATGCTCACCTGATTGTCTCCAGGAAGTCTTTGGTTTGATGCCAGGGCTATTAATGGCCAAGTTGTCTCATAGAAGGTTTTGGTTTGGTTTGGCTGGAAGCTTTGAAGTACAGTAGCATGTGGAGGTTATTTAGTGCTGAAACAATTGGAGTAAGGTGCCTTGGCCAAGAACACACCACATCAGCTGGTCCATACTGATCTAATTGGATTTGAACCTGCATCCTTCTGGTCCCATGTCCCACTGCCACTATGCTCAAGGAAGGCATAAAAAATAACAATAATGTTACAAGATATCAGTAAAAATGAGCATTGAATTAATGAATAGCTGATAAGAGGAATGAATGGAAATAATAAAAATAGGATATATTTTAAGTGTAGAGAGTTGTTAGATGGGGTTACTTTCCAGTGTCAAATAAGGAGTTCAGAGCAAGGGGTTTCAGTTAAACCCCTATTTTCCAGGTAAAATACTGTGGATCACAATATTTTAGTATCATTTGGATTTAATGAATCTGTAATTTTATCATATAAAGTGACATCAAATTTTGTGATTAATGTTGGGAAAATTAAACATTTTGTTTTAAGGTACCCCATGAAAAGCAATATTTACTATTATATGCTATGCTAAGTCAACACAGACAAAATTAAGTGTGGTCATTTTATTCCCACATGAGGTATTTTCTAATAAAATTGACAATCTGATCATTTCTTCAGATCAGTATCCAGTAGTCCAGCTGTTCACTCACTACTATTACATCTGCTAGCATACTTAACATGGCACTTATAAAATGGTGGCTTGTTAAATCTAACCCCAGTTATAATCTTCCAGAACTGTCCATCCAAGCAAACATTGAAATCATAATCACATGGGTTAGTAAGTATCAAAGTTTAGTAAAAGTTAAGTTCCTCATTAAAATTAAAATAAATTTCAGTGATTTACAATGGTACACTTTTCAGCAGACTAGCAAAACTGAGAAAGTTGTCTTTCTTTTCTAATTTTTACAGGAGACTGTTCATTGGGCAGAATTGAAAAAGGCTATTTTTGTAATTTACAGTAGTACACTGTTCAGAGGACAGAACTGATGAAGTTTGCTGTTTTTATGATTTACAGTAGTATACTTTTTTGTGGACAAAACTGAGAAAGTTGACCTTTTGATGCTAAATAATCCTCGCTATTCATAATCATACACCATTGGCAAAAATCCTGCATGTGCCCCTATATTTTAAAGGCTAAAAAGAAATTAAAGAATAGATTTCTGTGTCCCTTAAAATGTTTATTACAAACAGTTTTCAGTGAGGGTTAGTATAGTGGTTGTGTCACATCAGTTAAGAGTATGGCATAGTTTACATTTGCGTTATGCTTGTGTTTTGAACAACTTGGCAGTCTTAAGAAACAAGCCTGCTTGATGATCTGTAGAAATCCTCCTCCACCCATCTTGCATGTCTTGCCATTTCTGATATTTACCATAGTAACCATAATACCAGTGGTCTGATGTTTAAATGAACCTGTACTTAGTTAAACCATCCATCCGTGGGAATAGTGTGAAACCTGTTTGTCTGTATGTCCTTTATGGTATCACAACTGTTGAGTTGAAATTCACTACATGTTAGTTTACTTTTTCTATAGTGTTAATGTAATTGTAAATTGGGTTTTATTTATGACTCACTTTTTGATTGGGTTCATGGGAGGGGGTCAGAAGGTTAATCAATGTACAAAATGTAAAGTAACAGTTTTAATTTTACACCATGTTTTTTTTTTTTTTTTTAAAAGAAAAGACCAGGGAATATATCGTTGTGTAGTTCCATCTGTCCATCTGTAATACAGTGCATTTCCTTCAACGGACTTGAAACTTTGGGATATGATCAGGGTTGTCTTAAGATGTGTGCATTTGTTTTAAAATGTTTTTATGATTCTGAGGGGGCTGATTTAGGGCATCGAGCATTTTTTTAATATAAATCTTTCAAAAAATGTATGCATGGAAGGAGCAAGCATGGTGATCTGAAAGTTGGTGTGATCATCAGTGCTAGAGATGTATTATATATAATAGGTTATCTGATTACACACTGGGGTCTTGCTCTAGGGGCTGGGGAATTCTGCTCATAAATCATCACTTAGAAACTTTAGATATCTTCACCATATAGCCCTATATAATTTTTAAAAGACATGAAGAGATGAATTCAGCCATACATCCAATACAGACCCAAGGTCATTTCTCCAGGGTAGGGCATTTGACACTGGGTCATATTTGGAAACTGCTCGGATTTCCACTGCATAACCATATATACATTTATGGACATAAGGAGATATACTCACATTGGCACCCAACAGTCATGGGAAATGTTCCTGTGAGATAGGGGACTTGTCCCTGCATCACAAATTGGAAAATGTTAAAATCTTCTATCTGTAACCATGTATATATTTAATATGCATGACGAAATAGATTCAGGTATGCATCCAACACAGGCCTAGAATCATATCCATGGGACAGGGGACATGCCCGAAATCATAACTTGGAAAGTGCTAAGCTCCAGTGAAATAATCATGTTTACATTTAATGGACACAATTAGATAAATTTACCTGCACATGGAATAAACACCCATGGTTATGCCTCTGGGGGTATGGCTCTTGCTCAATCCCAAATTTTGAAAACCTTTGACAGTATTTTTTTTAGTTAGAATAAACCTATAATAATAAAATTTAAAATTTTTTGTAACTTTAGTTCCTACTACTTGTAGATTGCCAAATTTCTTTTACATAAGCGTGCTCTAAGAATCTTATCTGATTTTGGGGTTTTGAGCTTGAGTTTCTTACTTGGAGAGTTACAAAAATACCAGACCAGATTGATGTTTGGTGCATTGTCACAACTATGGTTGAAAGATTTATCATTTTTATGCCCTTATTGTAACTGTACTGTATGTACTCGCTTATAAGTCAATCTACAAACTGTATAATCCCAGTTGCATAATGTACCAGCAGATCAAGGTCTATGCAGGTTGTTAGAAGTAATCAGTAGAGTAAGCAACATAGACTGCTCTGCTGGCACATTATGCAGTGGCAGATCAGGGTCTTTGTTGTTTGCAGTCGGACTTGTATGCAAGTGTAAATGGTAAGTCGAAGCCTTCTTCTTCAATGTATAAATCATATGGGAATATCATAGTTAAGGCATTGTTGTAAAATTTGATTCATAGAAATAAAAAAATTTGTACAGGGCTTTTTGCAAGTGATGTGCTGCTGTAATTGACTGCCAGATGTAAGCAGATTGGAGTAGTTTGTTGTATTTTGTTTAATGAGGAATACATTATTTATAGTCTATTAAAGTCTGCAGACTGCATTGCTAGGAAACAGGAACCTACCTTATCTCCACGCATTAGCCAGGAATATTGTGATACCCTCCATCTGTCTGTCTGTCCATTTATCTGTATCTCATGCTGGATGAAAATGCCCATGTGGTGGCCAAATATGACACATCATTTTTGGGTCTCATCCCTGGAAACTGTTGGTGGGTGTCAAAGGTCAAATATTAAACTGCAGTCATAACGATTTGTTTGAATGTTTTTTATTGTTTTTTTTAATGGACTTTAAACAAGTAATCATATATGGAAGAGGCTTGGTATATTTAATGGAATTTTGGGTAATGACAGCTGGGTCAGTGTCTGGAGGGAGTGGTGTGGGTGGTTGGGAATAGGTAATAGCAGGTAGATTTGCAGTAGCAAGCCATGAAGGTAGCTTTAGTTACCCAATATTTAGTCCAAGTTTCCTCTGACCCTTGCCACCCCATTTTTGATATTTGGACATTTATGTTGGGGTGTAGGGACAGAGTCCATTCCCTATCGAAAAGTTTGAATTCGCCGACACCATTTGGTGTTGGCATAGGGTAACCGCTTACTAACCGGCCTAGCAAACTTTAATGACCTTTCATTGAGATATACCTGCATGAAATCGATAGGAATATGATTTATTTTCTCAGATATAGCAATTCATTATATCTTTAATCCGCTGACAGACTAGCTGAAACTATAGCGTTGATGAAATTTGACCTGGAACTCGTCATTTGCATTCTGAGTCACGTGACTACACAAATCTCGCGACCCACATGTCAATGACTTCAGAGTTCAAATAGTCACGTGATATCAACATTTAACCAATTCTAATGTTGCAGTAGGAAAACAAATCGAACATATAAATGAAAGTCACGTAATATTTATAGAAAAATGGAAGAACATAAACTTATAAAAATATTTATTCTGGAAACAACAACCAGAAATCTGTAAATGTTGCAGCAGCTTGAAAAAAAACAGATTCAACAAGCGGAGAGAACAGGTCAACGTGGTAGTCACGTGATACTAACAAAATACATTGCTAACACGTGCTTAGTACTTGATGAATCTGGTTTTCTCCACCTTGCTGCGATACCGACAGGTTTCTATTTGTTGTTCTCAGAATAAATATGTTGAGAATTAAGTGTGCATTATATTTATGTACAAGTATTACATGACTTTTAATTAATATTTTTGAATTCTGTGTACAACAACTTTCGAAATGGTTTATTGTTGATATCACATGACTATTGGACCTCTGATGTCATTGACATGTAGGTTGCAAGATTTGTTTAGTCATGTGACTTGGAATGCAAATGACGAGTTCCAGGTCAAATTTCATCAACGCTATAGTTGCATCTCGTCTCTCAGCGGATTAAAGATATAACAAATGCTACACTCGCTATTTCTAGAAAATAAATCATATTCATATCGATTTCAAGCAGGTATATCTCGATGAAAGGTCGTTAAAGTTTGCTAGGCCGGTTAGTAAGCGGCTACCCTATGCCGACACCAATGGTGTCAGTGAATTCAAACTTTTCGATAGGGAATGGACTCTGACCCTACACCCCAACATAAATGTCCAAATATCAAAAATGGGTCAGAGGAAATTCGGACTACCCAATATTGGGCAATGTTTAGCTTAACTTTCTACCAAGAAGCTGTTGACCATTTGGAAGATTTTATGTTCAAAAAGAAACATTTGTGAGTAAAGTCTACATAAATACAGCCTTAATGGGCATGGGTTACTTTGGCAGATAACTAAGAGCAAAGAAGAGGAATGTGTTACAAGATGACAATGCCCCATATTTTTCAATACTGACCAGAAGTGCATTTCATAATATTTTTAACTGAAATGAATGTTTCCATTTCAGTTTTAAAATCACCATACATGGATCCCACTTGGATAAAAATGGTACAATTAAAAATTAGTTACTTTTTGAAGCACCAGTCTTGACTTCAGTTTTTTAAGGGTAAAAAAGTTATCCTTTGTATTAGTGATGTGGAATCAGTCCAGTAACTTGTCAGTTAAATTTCATGCTCTTTAGAAGGTTACATAAATGAGTAGATACAGTATTTTTGTAACTGGCAAGAAATTCATATCATACATGAAATAGTGTAGATAGTAGCTAGATAGCTGCTCTGGCATTTTAGTTCCATCATCAAAATACATGATTGAAGTACAACAAAACACTCCAAGAAGTGCAATATTTCCAGGGCTCCAGATGAGTAGATTGTATATACCATATTTAATTACATGTAGCATAGATCTGGATCTAGCATTGCATGATAAATTGCAGGCAAATCAAGGTCTGTGCTGTTTTGCTGTACTTGAGACTGAGTGGGTGTAAGGTTTTTTCCCAGTTGGGTGTGCATTCTGTACACAGGAAAATATTATAAGCACTCAAAAAGAGCTGAAGACCTACATCATGAGCCAAGCTGGAAATGAGGAATGATGCCAAATTGCATGAGTAGAGATTAGCTTCTGGCAGAAAACTTGATATGCATTGAGTCATAGGCCACTGTGCAGGAACTAAGTTCCTTTGATGCCACTTCTCACCTCCTCCACTGCTTTCAGCTGTCACAGACTGACCATTGATTTGATGTTGACTTAATGTCATGAAGCACAAGACCTAATTATCTTGGTATTTGCTGAAGCAAAACTGTTAACATGGTCAAGAATGCCAGAATTGTTAACAGTTCTAATGAGGCACAGTAGCTCAGTTGTTATCTTATTGGACTCTCAGGTGGGAGTTCCTGGTTCAGGTGCCAGATCATGCTGGGTTTCTGCAGTATTTTATATTTGGAAAGACACTCTATCAGAACAGTCCAACAAAAACTAACCAAAGCCACTGGACACATAGCTTTAAAGCAGGATTATCCCAACCAAATGAGAAATAATGTTTTTTGTGTCACTCTTGCACAACAGTCAGATTTTTTTAGTATTGATAACTTGTCACACTAATTAATGTTTCAGCATCCTTTTATTTTATTGCAGCTGTTCTAGGTTCATCTTGAAGATGCTACAAGTGCGTCAATATGTTAAAATTTTGTTACTGCTCTATGTATTGAGAATAATAGATCCAGTAAATCAGCATTCATATATTTATATATAGACAGTTTTAGATGTAGATGTACTGTTGGAAGTAGATATCTTTTTTATCTTCAGGATGCATACTTAAGATTTGTGTGTTCTTGCATAAATTTGGTGTGCCCATTAAACATTGTATGAAAATAGGTCTATATAACCTTGTAAGTTTGAACACCGTTTCTTCTTTTTTTTTGTGTAGAGTATATGTAGCTGTTTAAGATTTTTGCTAGATTGTATCTTATATGCATCTCTATGTGTGTGTTTATGCTACAGGTACAGTGCATGTATAATTGACCTTGATGAAATGCATAGCATGGTTGCTAGGTATCAGCCCATTTGTTAATGATACATTTTTGTGAATTCAAAGTGTTTAGAGGCATACCTGATAATTTATACTAGTGAGGTGCTTGTTTATTCATGTTCTAGTATATGTGACACTTTTCTCGGCATCAGGGATATAGTGTGATATCCTGAATCATGGTTGCCCATCTGTCCATGCTCCTATTTTTTTACCATACACTATAATCTGGTAGAAAGTCATGCAGGGACATGATAAACTTGTATATGTTATGCAATTATTCTATGATCATCTTTTTTTTCCCTCACAGACAATTATCAAATGTCAGCCATGACATGTACATAAATGGTGATGGGAAATCAACATCAGTAGAATCCTACAATGTTCGACACAGCTTGCTCACGCGGACAGTATCTAGCCCAAGCTCAAGTCACACCAATTCACCACCACGATACCACCATGATGTGCATGATGCTCCCTTGAATCTTTCATTATCCAGTTCAGCTTCTCATTCATCTGCAGACAGTCCCACACAAAGTCGACCTTCAGTCATAACATGTGCTTCCACCAAATCAAACGGTTCAAGATTTGAAAATGGTCCACACAGTCCTAGCAGAAGGGAAGTTTCTTCAGGTAAGGGTGATCTGCAAAATGGTGCTTTATCTTGGCTTTGTCTTTGCCCCTGCTGCAAGATAGGTCTCTCTTCTTGCAGTGGGTGTATCTTGATTTGATCCTGTCAGCTATCTGTCCTTTCCTTCATCTGTCCATCCTTACAAGTTTGTTAAAATGATTGTATAAAAATCAACGAAGGTAGACAAATAAAATTTGACAGGCATTTCTGTATGCATGTCTAGACAAGCTGTATTGATTTTCAGACCATTAAAACTTTTTTTGTTGAACCTTTGGACTTCTGGATGGTAGCATGATAAAGCAAAAAATACTTAAAATAAATAAATGAAATTTGGTAGGCTTGTTTGTCGGGGATATTGTTATATTTTAATTTTATTACAGCAGTTTTTTTCAACCTTTTACACATTTTTTTTAGTTGTTGAACTTGGATCTTTTATGCAAACCTTGTTTGCACAAGTAAACAAAAACCCACTTGAGGTAGGCAAATGAAATTTAGACGTCTTGTTGATATAAATATGTAAATGACTTGATTAGATTTTCATGCTGATACAGCAGTTTGCCACTTTTTGAAATATTTTTGAACTATTCTGGTCTTAAATTTGTTTGTCTGAAGTGAAAGCAAACATGTTTTATAAACACAGATCAAATCTTTCTACTGTTTTAAATCTTTTCACATTCATAGCTAAAAGGTGAAAGAAAAATTGATAAATGAAATGCTTAAAATGCGAATCATTGGTTTTTGTGTAGCATTTGGAAAAGTTTCAAATGAAAAATCAATGGCTGCAGCTTGTGTGAACCACTTGAAGACCTGGCTCTTTCCATTACCTAGTATTTTAAACTTAATTTCGATCTACATCAGTGTAGATCTGCCAGGTAAGCTTCTATTTTCTCATACGCTTCTCTCTGTTAGATTTGTTAATAGGTACCTGTGATTCAATGGTAATTTTCATATCCAGGTTCTAAGTGCACTTGTATACCCTTCATTTCTGTGTCTCTCCTTCAATTCTCATAATTTGGGTTAAAGTTCACTGTTCCAGATGGTAGCCATGTGCAAGAGGGGTAATTGGGGTTGGGATTGAAATCAAAGGGAGAAGTTTAAAAATTAAATGACATCACTGTTTTGGAATTTTCTTTGAAATGTTTAAATGGAATTATAGCATAGACCCACATACGATCTTACAGATTTTAGATTATAACCTATGAGGTCACTATCCAGGAATTTCAGTTGATGTTGTGGTTGGGGGAATACCTAAAATTATACTGTTTCAAATTTGGCAATATTTCATACATGTATAAAGCATGGGGATTTACAATAAATAACGGCAAGCCATTGAAATTACTTTAGCTTGCACCAACATTTGTGACATAATAATTAAATATACTGTTGATGACATTATAATTAAATATAATGGTGATGATATAATTAAATACACTGGTGATGATGCTTAGTTAAATGCGCAAGTCATAAAATTAAATACACTGGTAACGATATTATAATTTAAATACACTGGTAATAATCTAAAATTGTTGAATAATCTCTGAACAGTCTGATGTGCACCTGGTTGTTGACAATAGTAGGTAATAAATACTAATGAAAAAATGGAACACTTAGCTAGACCTATCTTATATATATATATATAATTATATATATATATATATATATATATATATATATATATATATATGGACTGAAAACGAAAATGCTGTAAGCATGCATTAACATTTTTAATAAGGCATCCAATGCACTAGAATGAAAAACATGGCCAAATCATTCCCATCAACTCAACAAAGGATTATTCAGTACAGAGAAATCACAATTGGATACTGCTATGAATATCTGAATTTGGTCAGTCCTAAGTAATTTGGTCCCGTATGACAAGATAGGTATTGTGACAACATTATGTCTCTTCTTCTCAGGTTTAGTAGTTGTTGTTTATGTAGATCAGTGTTTTTAGATCTTTAGACAGGTCTGTAAATATAGTCTTTTTCATATAATCTTTGATGATTATTATCATTGATGTGGCCATGCGATCAAAGGTGTTGCCTGCAGCAGTTTGTATGTACCAGTGTATTGGATACGATTTTATCAGTAGTTCACATGGTTTGATCTTCTTAAATGGTAGTTACAAGTTTGTTTGAAGCTTTTAAACAGTTTGAATTTGATACCATCACTTGTTGATGGCATGAAAATAAATACATTACAATTTATTATATCTTGATTGTATCTACAGCTTAAGTTTTGTGACAGATTGGTTTTGTAAATTATTATGTTTTGGCACGATTTATTTTGAGGATAATTTTCCATTTGATGTGCATCATTATAACATTTTCTGGTTGGATTATACTATGTTTTGCATATCTTTCTAAATGTGTGAACATGTTATGGGCACTCTAATTACCATGTACACTTGCTTATGAGTCCAACTGCAAATGACACAAACTCAGATCTGCCATCACATAATGTGTGCAGTTCCACTTCACTTGTAAGCAAGTATGGATGGTATATTCCCAGTACAATCAATTAGCTTAGTTTTTCAAAGACTTGTATGCCAGATTCAAACACTGTTGTATGCCAAATTCACTTGGTTGAAGAGTGTCAGCTTAGGAATACCGAAGTCTGTCATCATGCGGTTACTTTTCCTTAACGAAACGAATGTGGCCAATCTCATTTGGCCACATGATCTTGGAAATATTTATTTTGTTCAATAAAATATACTCTAAGTTAAAAGACTTCTGCATTTTATGTTTATCCATTGAAAAATGTGGGCTACCAGATCTGTTGTTGGGTTACCATAGTTTTCTTTTTGTGGCCCATCGGACTGTGACACATATTAGTAATTTGTCCACCCTGTGACATATTAATGATGAAATACTTGCTTACATGTTATGATTGCCCTTCAAAGAACAAAATGTTGAAAGGCTGCCACCAGAGAAAACACTGCAAATGGCTCTCAGTATGATACATGTACCATCACATATTCAAACTGTTTATTTACAACCCATTATCAGTATTGTTTCATTCACAGAGAGTGGAATGTATTGACTTTTGTTTCCAACACAGAAATTGTTCATTTATAAGACAATCTGTCCAGTTGTATTTTTATCTGTCAACTTAAGTACGTGCACAACAGAGGTATTTATTTACACCTGTTAGATAATTTGAATGAAATATATCCTACATAGTAAATTTTCTTTTTCTGTTAACCATGAATCAGGTTTAAAGTTCACTGTTGGACCTAAATTTAGGGAATCATGAAGTTTCTGGTTTGATTAGTCCAGAATTTGGGTAGATAGTATTGTGTGCTAGACTCCTATGGAACTATGCACAATGATGTAAAGGACACCTGTTTACTACCTGTACAGTATAACAGGTGTGTTTAGTGGTTTCCATTTTTTTTTGCATTGGTGTTCTGCCAGCTTGACCAACAGGAGTTAGGACACACATTGTCACATTTAACTGAGAATAGGAGTATTAATGGTTATCCACCAAAAAATGTTAAAACCCCATCTTCCAAAAAAGAAAAACCAACTACTGGAGGGAAACTAATCCTCACACTTAGGTTTTATATACTATAGACTACCCACCTGGGCAATGATATGAAATTCCTTATGGTTATGTATCATCAGATAGAATTTCTTATTGTTTAACCCTGAGCCCTGTGTTTGTATGGCACTGATCTCTGCCAATCATGGTTGGTGCTGATATTCAACATACGCATTTACCATTATCATTAGCATTAGTTTGTTTGAGTATATATTTTACTTACAGAGTTGTACATTGCTTTAGACATGGTCACATAGGTATCCACTCATTCATAGGAAGGGTTTTAGGTTTTCAATACATGTAAATTGAGTCTGTTCTAAATACTAAGTACTATAGCAGCATGGTACCAAATTGGTTGGCAAGCTGGAATCAAAGGGTGTGGGTTTGAATTCTGCCATTGGATTAGCCCAGGTTGGCTATGGTGGTGTGACCTGGGACAAGGCATTTTTTGCCACAGCATTCAAAACCTACTTCTGTTTGCTGTATCATAAAAGGCAAACTAAACTAAACCTAACGTGGATTCTGAAAAAATAAATGTATGGTGCACTGCTCTTCTGTCATGTATGAACATTCTTAAACATATCTATCTGGATCAAGGGTTTTGATAGCCTCCAAATTTTGTGTTTGGTCAGTTAGGATATATTTATTTTTGCATTCACTTTTATGTTACCCATTCTTGTTTTACTTATTTCTTTAGTTGATTGTGACATCATGTAATGAACCTTTTTAAAAATATCCATAATATAAGGTTCTGGTAAATTGCTTCCTTGATCAGTGCTACAGATCAAGGTGCTTCAAACAAAATTTGTAATACAAAGCTACAAAGATATTTCTTGCTTTCTCAGAATTTATCTAGACATATATCCTACAATTATTCAAGACATAATTCTACTGTAAACTTACAAAGTTATCATTAAACATAACATTGCAAACAGACTTTGATCCAGGAGGCATATGCATGTCACTCATTGAAACTGCCAGTTTTTGTTAAACATCTTACCATCACAATGATTTATTACATGACCTCATTTCATCAGCCAATCAAATAACTTTTTCATATTTTTGTGGAAAACCTTCCTTATTCTGGTGTTGAAATGAGAATTCACTTTTTACCAGACCCTCATTTAGTGAAGATCCCATGGAGCTGTGTGAGAGGTTTGGTTGAAAACAACAATAATATTTGCACACTTTCCCATTTGATTGTATCTCCTTACCAATCTAAAATACAAACAGCATCAAGGATGTAAAATATGCACGAAATATGATCATTTCATTCATCAGTTTATAATTCCTACCTGATTGTCACCAGATGGTCCCAAATATATGTACTGTCAAATCAGCATTTTCTTCAGGAAATTGGTCACCATTTTTGCAAGGGTAGGTCTATGTTTTCAGGCAACAGATGTTATGTAGTTCACCATCTTTGCTTAAATTTTGGAGTTATATATCTTGAATACATGTTTATAAGAGTTCCTTTTTATTTGTTCAGTTCATTTTAGAAATATTAAAACTTGACATTGCAAACATTGGATGCAGATGACACAGTTTATGCTGAAATGTTCTGTTTTATAGACCAGAAAGGACAGTGCACAGTCTGTCTGTCTGTTTAAATTGAGAGCTTCCATTTAGTTTGAAACGCAAATAAATTGAAAGTCTTAAGGACCCCCTGGCAGCAATCAGGTTAGAAATAATTGATGAATAAAATGACTTTTGTGCATTTTGTATATTGTTATGACTCTATGGTCTTTAAGTAACAGAAAAGAGCAAAGTTTTGTAAAATTCAGCAAATAATTTATTATGTCCTTAGAATACAAAATGAAAATTTAAAAAGAACTTTAAGTTTTATGAATTAAATCCCCAATATTCCTGAAAGTTCTTTCATAAGTCCAAATGTATAAAATTCCAATTTAATTCCAGTGGTGTTCCAGATAAATTCCAATATTGAATGTGATGATGTGCCTGTAGTTTTGAATGTGCTTATATGCCAATGGCCAGGAAAGTGGTAATGTGTTGGATGTATTACAAAATTAAATCTCAAATAGTCCTGAAAGTTCTATCTTAAGTCCAAATGTATAGAATTCCAATTTAATTCCAGTGGTGTTCCAAATAAATTCCAATATGGAATGTGCTGATGTGCCTGTAGTTTTGAATGTGCTTATATGCCAATGGCCTGTAATGTGGTAATGTGTTGGATGTATTACAAAATAGATGTCTCTGTCAGGTGCACAATTAACTTGATTTTGGACTAAGATCAATTACAAAATACAGATATACATGATTTATAATCAGAGAAGAGCAACAAACAGTACAAATTAAATATACTTAAGATATATCATTGATACTTTTCATTTTTAAAATCGGGTAGAAGGGTAAAAATGGGAGTGTGTGAATACTGTAGGCATTATATGTATATAATGAAATCTGTCAAGAATGAAACCTCAGTAATCCAAAATCTAGTTTTCTAGTCTCTGATTTTACCTTCTTTAATATAAATATCTCGGAAGGCCCCCAAACTCCTTTAAACTGAAATATTTATTTGGTCTTTCACAGGACATACAGTCTGGAGAGGTTTTATTGTATGATATTTCACACTGGGACATAACATTATGACATTTCTCACTGGAAGATGACATTTGCCAGTTAATCCTCATACTGTTGGTCCTTGTTTAATCCAGAGTTTGACTCAGAAATTTAGACATACTTTCATTGGATAAAGCATTTTCATTATCACAACCCTCCACCCACCCCACACGAAAGGAAGATTCAAGCAGCTTGAGTAATGTGATCATAAACGGCAAAGTTTTGAAGTGTCAGATTGTTTTGTAAATCCGCATTTAATAAAGACTTGCATATCCCAGATCTTGCATGGAATATTTATTTATACTTGTGAATGAAATCAGTTTGTTATCATAGGAGTTTGCTCTGACATACTAGTGCATAGTAACAATAGAATATACAAACATATATTCATTACATTCACAAAATTGCATGGATCACTTAACACCAAATATGTGGGTCTTTAGTAACGCTAAATTTGCCTTTAAAAACACTGCAAGTATTTTGTGCACCTGTGTGAAATTGTCACTGGAAGGCTACAAGCAGGAGATATGGGTCAGAAACCTTGAGTCTTTCATCCATCATGTATCACCTTACTGTAACTTACCTGTCCAATTTGTACCAAAAATAGCAGATTGCTCTTTATGTGGAAATTTAGTACACCCATCTGAAGTTGTTTATATTATGGAATTGTGCATCCATCTGTTTTTGAACATTGTACTAAATATGTCACCCTCATAAAATAAAGACTTTATTGTTATTATTATTATTATTATTATTATTATTATTATTATTATTATTTGTTTGCCAGATTCATAACATTGTAATGGTTGGAGAGATTTTCTTAAAACTTTGCACAAGTATATTTTGCCATGACTTGTTGGTGTGTCACATACACTGTACCATAGTCTTTCTCCCTACCTCATGGTCAAGGTCATAGCAAAGGAAAGGATAATTCAGTGGCTTGTATCATTGTCCAGAGTGTAACTTTTGAATCACTAATTAATTTAAATTGCTTAATCATGACTAGATGGTTTGTCATATACCATAGTCCTGCCCCAGGCTCATCAGTCATCAAGGTCACTGTAAGAGAAAATGTAATTGTTTAGGTTTTATCCTTGTCCAGTGTATTTCATTTGAACCAGTGTGGATTTTGTCACATATCACTGCCACACCCAAATTTCATGGTCAAGGTAACAGAATGGGATAAATTGGTGACCTCTATCCATGTACAGATAGTAAAAATATTTTAATAAAACTTTAGCATTTTATGCATGTTGACTTTACAGTATCACCTTTTTATTCATTCCCCAGCATTGAGGTCAAGGCCACAAAAAGGGATACTTTAAGTCTGTACCTGTTTACTTGATCATTATGTCACTTTTGAACCCCTACAGATGTTTTGAGGACACTTGACATGGTCCATAAATAGTGTTACAAAAGGTCAAGATTATTTGTAGGCAAAAGGTCATGAAATAGGCCTATCATGTGCCAGTTTTAATAATCTTCTTATTCTAGTGTTATCCCCTCCCCCCCCCCCGTACATAATATGTGGTGGGGGTGGGGGTATTGCTGGTTTCTGAAGTATAACCATTCAGGTCTTTTAAAACCAAACTTCGTACGCATGTCAAGTTGAAGAGGTGATGTGTGATGATTACATACTTTGAACAAATTAACATCGATTGTAAAATTATTGGCAAAATGTACCGCTTGTAATGCATTCTTGTAAAATTTTGTTAATTTAAATTTCTGTCAGAATCATAGACTGAAACATATTAGAGCTAATTTGCTGATTGCAGACTGCTTTGTAAATTTAATTCATCTGGAATTTGGATATTTAAATGTGCACATGATTAGGGTAAATTTTATGAAATAGAGCTGACATTTTTTCAAGGAAATGTCAGTTCTGTTGTGTTGTATTTTTCTCATGATTATTTACATTTACAAGAAGAATTACCCATATGTGCCCCCTCAGGTCATTTAAGTGCTGATTGAATGTTAGTTGCATGTGAACTCAGTGCCCCTTCCAATCTTTATACTGATCTACAAACCTCAGACAGCCTAATGAATACCCTGACTCCAAAATTGAATTCAGACTGAAATGAAAAATTAGAAAATGTCAACCCTAATTTTGAAGCATTATTGATTTTCTTAAGTTATATTAATTTTTGTAAAGGGTTTGAAGGGAGTGCTGCTTTCTCAGTAATGCTAAAACTCTAATAAGACAGCCCAGTCAGGACATGTGGGTTACATTCTACACTGATGGTAGGTACTGTATCATAGACCCAGACTGGTTGGCCTAAACACATTGTCTGCAAGTAGGGTTGAGAGAGAGATATATGGTGCATTTATTTGGGTAGATAGATATTGTGGCAGATCTGTATACAAGGGGATAATTGCAGGGATATATAATTTGTACCAGAAAACTAATGTTTACCTTTTTAAGTACTTAATGGAAATCATCCTGTCAAAATTAATTTGAGAGAAAGTAGGGATCTTGACATTGATGTCAAATTTATGGACGAAATTTCCAAGCATATTCACAGTTTTGCATGGGTCCAAAAGGGTGTAGAATGAAATATAGATTTGTTCACACTTATTTTCATTTTGCTCTGTTCAGTTGATTTGAATAATGAAAGGTTGTATGCTTGACACTCAGATGGACTGTTATGTATTATTTAAAAATTAAGGTACATTTAATATTGGATTGGTCTAGAACTGCATAGAATATTTTGAATGTGTATATGTTTAGGGCAGATTAAACATAAAAGCAAGGTTTCTATGGAACCCACTGTTGCAGTATGGAACAATGCTATGATGTCAACCAACACCCAATATGTAACTCAGAAAAACTCAAGATACAAGATCCTAACACTGAGCTTGATGAGAAAAAGTAGTTCTAGCATCTTGTCTGTGCTACGGAGTAGAGGGTGAACAAAAATTTGAAACAAGTTACCTGTATTTGCAGAGACATTTTCTTAAATCTAATTGATATCTTTTTAAAAATATCAGATGTTGTAAAAGTTTTAGAAATGAACAGACCTCTCCATATTGTGTTGCTTTTTCCATTTTGTCTTTGCCTGTGACAAATTTCGCAAAATGTGAAAAATAGCTGTCATCTCAATGTCCTTCCAGTATTAACTTTTTTGGTTTATGTTTCTTTTGAAGGGCAATATCTCCTGTTTTCATTAGTGAATAATCACCATATTTTGCAGATAACTGCATAATGTGCATGCTTGCAGAACACATGTAAAGATTGAACACCAAGGAGGTCAAATATCAAGGTTACATGTGCACTGGTTTAAATTAATGTTCATGCTCAATGGTTAAATTTTTGGCACTGGTCATATTGTCTGAATGCCAGGAATGAATTGTCCAAAGATACAGTTTGGAAGCTTACCATAAGATACAAGATATTGCGGTTGTTGTTTTTAAAGGTCAAGGTTATAGTGGCCACTTAGTTATTTTTTGTTGAAAAATGAAAGACATGCATTTTGTTATCTATAGATAGACTTTAGATGTTGAAACTATCATCAGTGTACATGGAGTTTCCTTGGAGATGATGGTCCCAGTGGTCAAAGTTCAGAGTCAGAAGGTGATTTGTTTTGGGGCTTTTTTGGCTTGTTTGGTTGAATTGTTGAGTGCTTTATGAAGGGGGATATATTGTTATCATAAGTGGATTGTTTTCAGGTTTGGCATATGTTAGCCGTGGAGAGGAAACATTCCTTTGCAAGCGGTGGAGTGATTAAAGGGTCAGAAGTCAAGGACAGGATTTGTTTGGTAGTGTATAACAAAGACCATAGTGATTGTATTGGCATAGGTTAGCATTTGAGAGGAAACATCCCTTTGCAAGCAGTGGAGTGATTAAAGGGTCAGAAGTCAAGGGCAGGGTTTGTTTGGTAGTGTATAACAAAGACCATAGTGATTGTATTGGGACAAGATTTTGGAAGTTTTTCATTTAATCATTACTGCTTAAGGAGGTTTCTTAGCTGTTTTTCTCTCATGGACTTCAACATCGATGCATACGGCAGTACTGTTCAGTGGGGTAGGTGTAAATCAAAAGAGAGACATTCAGTAATTGTTTTTTTGAAATAAACTGGTTATTCCACTCAGTAAACAGACACTTCATCCTAATTGTAGGCTTCAGAGGCACTGGTGTCCATAAATTCCATCTGCCAATCAAAGCTGATTACAGTATGGACTGACTTCATTAAATTTGTGTTTCAGCAGTTCTCCAATTAGTTGGTCAATCACATTACTCTTCAGTTGATTTTAATGGAATTTAAAATAAAATAAGGCTGGCTTGGATAATAAAGATCATCATGATATTGACTTCTTGCATTTATTTATTTATTTATTTATTTATTTATTCTTAGGGCTACAACTGAAACACCCACCGACCCTTTTATAGTTTAAATAGTTGAGTTTTGAGTGAAAAGCAGAGAAGGTTGGTCACATTAAGTAATATGAACCTTCTGTTTTGCAAAAATCAAACATTTACCCATAGGAAAATTCTGGATTCATCCCTACATCAGTATGTAATTGAACTTGAAATCTTTAAAGAGAAATTTTTTTTGCTCAGTTTTTGGTTTTGCAACAGATGTCTTTTAATTTCCCAACTGGGATGGGAACCCTGTGTGTATAGGCAAATTTCTCAGCCCGCTTTAAAAAAAAAATTAAAATAAATTCTTTCAAATTCAGCTAAAGTCCATCAAAGTAGTTTATGACTTTTAATCTGTACATATAAACAGTGATTCACTTATATTGCAGGCATCAATCACCCTAAACCAATATTGATTATCATATCAAATGTGTGTACATTATTATTGTCTCAAGCAACATATAATGAAATAATGTGTATAAATGGCTAGAATTGAACAGAGCAGGTAATTTGTTATACCAACTCTCTCCCTTGGTTCATTCTAGACTACATGTATGTACAATAGTGATCCTTGTTTTTGCCTTTGTCACATGGAGTTCATGTGTGCATGTGTTCATAGGGTGTATTAAAGAAACCCAAGGGAATCATAAGACAATCGGTTTTATTGGCTGAAAGAGATGTCTTAGTGATTTTGATTCACTTGGACATCAGATGAGAACACATGGTGGATCCTTAGATAAAATCTTTAGTGAAAACAGTGTTGTGTTAATGTCCAAGTATTATTACATCTATGGAAGGATAATTGATTTGAAAGTGCTTCTGTGAAGAATCAATTGTTATGATTGGGGGTGGGGTGCTCCCAATTTTTTAATTAAACTATTACAGAAGTCCCACCCAGGCTCGATTTTGCTTGGAAGTTAAATTAGTGAAAGATAGATGTAAAGCTCCAAGCTTCCAGTCAGCAATGCCGACGGCTAAATGGTTACATATACAAAAAAGTTGAAATTCAGTGAATAACAATTTAATAACAATTCAGTAATCAAATGCTTCAAATTTCCAATTACACTCCTTTCGCATATCATATTCAAATTGTCAAAGAATGAGTTTTGTACATTTGATGGTCTATATATTATTACCGACCTGCTATATCTAGTATTAGTCCAATCATAATCTGATGGTCCATATATATTAGTTTAATCATAATCTGATGGTGTGTATATATATATATATATGTATATATATATATATGTATATATATATATATATATATATATATATATATATATATATATATATATATATATATATATATACACACACTTATATCACATACATTAAAAATAACATGGCATTTAAAGTGTTGGTGTAAAGCAATTTGATACACCAATACTATTGGTATATCAAATTGTGATCTGCCCATGTCACAATAATATGCATATATAAACATTCTAGCGACCATCTGCAGATGATTCTAGATGAAAGATGAATTTCCACATTAATCATTAATGACGTATGAAAATGATGATAAAAAGTACTAATAATCCTCGTTTTCTAAATGAATTTATTTTGGTACACATTTTCATCACAATCCTTTGTTATTTCTCTTCCCTTCTCCCCTCTCATGCATAACGGACAAACTACACAGAAATGTGGAGTGAGAGAGAAAAGAAATTTGGGCTGGACAAGACCTTGAAATAGAAATTACACCAAGTAACCTACAAGAATATGGTTCATCGTAAATTCCTCAGTTATGTGGTACACAGACTGTGATGAATTCAGTGTTCTGTTTTTGCTGTTGTTTCTTAAGCATACTATAATGTTCTAAAAATCAATTATTATTAATTAAATATGAAAATGTCCAAAGGCCTCTCTCTCTCTCTCTCTCTCTGTCTGGACCATCGCAGCAAGATATGGGCTAAAATCTATGAAATGACAAATGTAGAGGATTTTTGTTTGTGTCATCCCATGATATCTGAGGACTTAATGAATGATGGTAAAAGTTAAGTCTAACTGACCAGAGGATGAGACAGAGAGAGAGAGAGAGAGAGAGAGTTTTAAAGTTAAATCGACAAGAGAGAGAAAGAAAGAGTTTATGGTCAGTGGTTTTGTTACTAAAGCAGAATAATGACTTAGATCAACTGTTGGTTTGTCATTTCACTTAGTTTCTATTCCACATTAATTTCCATGAGCCGGTAGGTGAATGTCTTAGTGTTCATGTGAATGATGTAGCTAAGTGTTTGTAGTGCTCTACTTCTATTAATAAAACCATCTTTCATGTTTAAATCATAAGTGTGTATTATATTGATTTAATCAATGTGAAGAAAAATAGAAACTAAAAAAGAAAACAATCAACTTATCAATATGCAAAGTGATTGTGAATAGCCACAAAAGGCATAGAACTACATTTTGTAGCAGACACACTCAGGGATGTGAGGAGCTCATTCACTAGGTCAATACACAGCTGCCTGTAGTAAATCTTAAC